>JAASGW010000040.1:0-90769 GCA_023334395.1 Phytopythium sindhum
ATGAGTGGGGTGTACGATTTGATGTGTCGCTGTGGCAAATGTAGAAAGTTGTATTGGAGGTATGCTGCCTTTTGCGAAATAAGGCTCGTTAGCGTAGACCACGCGTGCGTAGTAGCAAAATACACATCATATCTAAACAGCGCCGCATAATTCCTAAAAATGACCGAGTTACAGGCAAAAACGTGACTGTACGATTAAACTTGTCGCGGAGTGTAGGTAAACAGCAGCGAATCGCAAGGCAACGCAAGCACCCACCACACCCCACTTGAGTATTTTTTAAAATTCCGTTACGGGATTTCGACACCATAGTTGATTTGATTAATGCAACAGGTAGAACGAGTTACAACCGCAGATGCCATGTAGCTACGTCTCATATCGCGCTGAAGTCAGTTACGACGTTCGTGTCTAGCAGCCTGTGCCACCAGCAATCTTCATGCACGACGTGGCGGATGAGAAGGTCATGACGTTGGTCATCAGCGACCAGCAGAAGGAGAAGACGAGGTACACGATGGTGATGCTGGCGAGGAGCTTGCTGCTACCTCCCGTGCGCTTGAGTTCCTGGGTCTCAGCCTTCTGCGGCGGCAGCAGGAACACGAAGACGAGGGAGAAGAGCTTGAACGCATATGCAAT
Organism: Phytopythium sindhum; assembly: GCA_023334395.1. Lineage (NCBI taxonomy): Eukaryota > Oomycota > Peronosporomycetes > Pythiales > Pythiaceae > Phytopythium > Phytopythium sindhum. Next base: position 631 of record JAASGW010000040.1, read on the forward strand.
CAGGTACACGTAGGAGACCTGTTGGCGCACATGCGTGTCATCGATCGTCAGATCCGCCGAGGTGACGTCGAAGTTGGCGTCCACGTTTTTGTATAGCACTGTCGAGAACGGCGTCGCAAGTGTCGAAACGGTGGAGATCAGCCCGTAAACAGCAGCTTCATTCCCAGCGCGCGCGTCGATGATCTCCATGGCAGCGTACGTCGAGATGACGTAGCCAATGTTGAACGGGACGTTCTCGAGGAGTGGACCACCGAGCCACAACCACTGGTTGCGCACGACGTTCCAGATCGTGAGGAAAGTGGGGATGCTGTCGATGATAATCACAGCGACCTGCGTGATCACGATCATCCAGCGCCAGTTCCACCCGAGCCCGTAGCGCTTGGTCACGTAATAGGCTCCCGCAGCCACGAGATATCCGACGATCGTAGCCATTGAGCTGTTCAGCGGCTCGACTTTCGCCCATACGCTCTGTACCGGGTACGCAGCGGTGACGCTGAAGTTGGCGAACACGTTCCGGAAGAAGCGGAATGCGATGATCTGGTACACGACCCGCTGCTGCAGTAGCGCATAGATCTCACCCCAGTACTCGCGTAGGCTCTGGGTCCGCTTGACGTTGCTCGGCTCGGTGATGCAGAACCATGAAATGGGAATAATCGCAACCGACGCGACTGCGCAGATGATCATGAGGACGTTGAAGCCGATCGCGCCGGAGAACGAGCCACCGTAGTCTGCGTTGTTGAGCCCGAGGCCGATGAGCAACGCTGACACCGTCTGGAACAGCTCCTGTGAAATGCAGATCATGGTCTGCACCGTGCCACGGATAGCCTCAGGCTCGCGCTGCGCCATATCCACGAGGATGCCGTCCGACGCCGTGAGAGCAATCACACACCCGAGATTGGCGATGACCAACATGACCACGAACTTGATTCCGTGGTTCGGAGCGTCTGTGTTGAAGGACGCGAGCTGCTCATCCGTGAGCTCGTTGACAGAGACGTACGCGAGTGACGGGTCTGGGTAGTACGGGTTGCCGACCGGTAGCGCGGCCATCGCGATGCACGCAGCACACGTAATGACCCATCCGATCACGATGTATGGACGCCGACGGAACCCAAAGATCGGGAAACAGTCCGACATTGCGCCGATGAACATCTTCCAAGTCCACGGAAGCGCGAGCAGAGCGCTAGCGGACGCGGTCTCCGTCCCCGACATGCGCAGGTAGTTGTTGAGAAACGGGTAGATAACCCCCCAGAGCGAGCCGTAGATGATCCCAATCGCCGCGTACTGCGCAAGGAGTCCGATGTTCTCACGGTTGTAGAGATTGGGGGCTCCTCCCGGTCGGAGCGCACCACCTTCCAGAAGAGAGGGAGACACTGGCGACGCGAGGACCCGGAACATCTTCTCATCGAGCTCCGACGTTGCATGCGGAGCCTGGACTTGCTTAGTCGTCGTCGGAGTCGGTGGCTCGCTCGCACTCAGAGCGGAGAGCCGCTCGACCAGCAGCGGATGGGCCATGGCTGCTTATGTCTGGGACTGTGAACTGGTACAGCGCGGAGTCTTCTCGTCCGAGGATATTGCAGAATGAGAAGCTGAGAAGCGATATGAGCGATGGAAGGCCGGGCCGTTCTAGTGCAAATGACCGAGATTAACCTCCTCTTCTCCTCCTCACGTACCTACGGTCTGAGTCGACGTTGTCTAGTCGAGCTGCTGGTGGGTGGGGGGAGGAGCCCAGCCTAGAGCTTCTCTTTCAGACACACAGGAGAAAGCCGCAGGCGCCACAGACCAGCAGCTCAACATGCGCCTAGGCTATGTCGCAATCGAAATTAACACTCGAAATGAGTGCTGACAGCTCAACGTTACCCACGCGCTCGTCTCTCCAACACCACGCGGTGTATGTACTGTAATGTATTGAGCTCCGACATAGCCATCTGTGAAGGTAGTCACCAGTCATTGTCAGCATCACGGCGTGATTCACGCGGACCAGCAAACGTGGCCTGTTGGTAAGCAGCATGACCGCTACGTTGTTGGCTGTTACCGCCTCATCTCTAGTCGCGCGTGCACGTGGCCAATCGGACGCCGCGAGGCGCGTGTCAACCTGGAGATGCGGCGAGACACCGTTGCTGAGTCCTACTCTCGGTAATGACAATGGCAGTTGATGGGATGGGATCGAGTCAACGGGTGGCGGTGATCACATCGCGTTCGTGCCTGACTGACAAGTGTGAAAGTGTACCGTTATCATTCAGTGCGTATCCCGTCTAAGGTTTCAACTCTCTCAGGAAAGCGTGCCATCTACAGCGCGTGCTCACTCGCCGCCGCGATCCTAACCTTTCCTTGCGGTGCCATCCTCGCCAGCATCATTGGATGACCGTCACGCCAGTCGTACAAGCACCACCGCGGTGATATGCAGCATGGATGGGTCCTGCAATGCACACTGTAGTAGCACCAGTACTCGTTCATCGAGACGAACCGATCCGCCCCCCCAGGCTCGTTCGGTTTTCCATTTCATGAGCGGGCGGCATGCATTACCATCTCAACCGCTATCAAACACTGCATCTTGGGGCTGCTCTGTCCTAGAAACTGCACCGTTATCCATGACTAACGCGGAACTCGAAGTTCTCGAGGCGCTTCGTTCGCGGAATTGGAGCGATGTCCACGGACAACGCTATACTCTTACCGTCGTCACGATTGTCAGACTGTTATATTTCAAATTCACTCGCGGACAGCGTCCGTGGGTGACGCCGCCGGCTTTTTCCGCTCTAGCGTGCGCGCAAGCAGCGCCAACGCGCGCGTCATGGCCTCCTGCTCGCTCGTGCGGTACGACTTCATGCGCATGCTCGAGATCGCGCGCATCTCCGACTCCTTGCTATCCGGCTCGAGCTCGATGAACGCGGCCTCGGGGTAAAACGTGCGGATCTCCTCCTCGACCTCTTGCACTTCCTTCTCCACGAGGCGCGTCACGTCCTCGGCGTACCTGCGTTGTATATAACAGAGGTGGGAGCAAGACGTTAGTCCGACTCGTCTATCGTATCTCCGCACGCAACGACGACGCATGGTGTACGTACGACGCCAAGATCAGCGGCAGTTCTCGCTCGAGGTTCTTCGTCTCCAAGAAGACGGGCTTGTACCTATCGCGATTGATGCGATCAGAGAGAGCAGAGCGGGGTTCAGTCATTAGACAATCCCGACAAGCCCCTCGCTGCGCGCGCTGATATCCTACATTTGGAGAAGCTTCGCCGCGAGGTATGTTCCGTCAAAGTCCACCTCAGCCTACACGGTTTGAGACACCAACGCGACACCAATTAGAGGCGAGCACCACCGAGTTAACCAAACCACCCGCTTTGTTCGGCGTACCTTGTAGCTGAAAGTGGATGGGCCGACCCACTGCGACTGCACCGCGTACACGTTGTCGATCGACGGTCGCGAAAGCAGCAGCTCTCGGATGCCCTGCTCAATCTCGGGCTCGACAGACTGGCCGAGCAGATACTTCTGGTTTAACCGAATGAGAGTGACGGCGACACCTCCGAGCAGCACACCGATCGAGATACTGGCGAGACTGTCCCACAGCGGGTTGCCCGTGATGTGGCTCGCTCCGATACCGCAGGCAGCCATGATGACGCCCGTGCATGCCGCGCTGTCTTCCAGCAGCACGGCCATCATGAACGGGTCCTTCGTGTGCGCCAAGTGCTGGAAGAACGACTTGCCCTTGGGTTTCATGGCCAGCAGCTCCTGCACCGACCGCTTGAGCACCCACCCGTCAATCAGGAAGGAGCAACCGAGCACGCTCCACACCTCCCATGATAGCGAGAGCTCCTTCGGTGGGTAGAAAATCGTCTGGATGCCGTGAGCGACCGTCACACCCGCGCCGAGCCAAAAAATGCCGAGCGCAGAGATGAGCGACCAAAAGTACGCCGCGCGACCGTATCCGTACTGGTGCTTCTTGTCAGGCACGCCTGACGCCTGCCGAAGCCCGAGGATGAGCAGCCCCTGGTTGCCCGTGTCAACGAGCGAGTGGATCGCCTCCGACATCATGGCGCTCGAGCCCGTCTTGAGCCACGCGGCTACCTTGAGCAGCATGATCGCCGTGTTGCCCGCCATCGCGCGGAAGACCACGTCGCGGGACGTCGAGCGGAACGCCTTGCCCGGGAAGTAGACCTTGTTGATGTCGGTCCGAGGCTTGGGCGTCGGGTACGTCGGCTCCACGATCTTGGTCAGGAACAGATCGTCCGCGTTCGCGTCGGTGTCCTCCCCTGCCGTCTTGGCCGTCATGTCAGCAGCTGTCACATTCGACTTGCCGCCCTTCGCTTGGTGATTGCGGAGCCTGTCTCCAGGGGCGGCGCTGGAGCTGTATCGCCTCCACTCGTGCAACGGCGACGCCCAGAAGAGCGGAATGCCGCGTTGAGACGAGAGCACGCGCACCGAGTAGCTAGAGGGCGCTCCCGCGCGCGTCAGTCGCCCCGCCGGAGCGGCAGACAGCGGGCGGGAGGCGGCAGGCTGGCCGCTGACGGCGATGGCGACCGCGCGCGAGCGCCGCAGCGCGCCGCTCAGGCCGAGCGTCCGGCTCAACATGGCGCCCGTCCCCCCGCTCGCAGGCAGAGAGGCAGGCCGGCTCGCGCTGCCGGGTGCTCAGTCGGCGCTGGTGTCCTCCCTCCGTCCCTCGTGGCCTCACGCACCTCTCGCTCTGGCCTCGTAGCCGTCCGTCAGGGTATTGCACCCTTCACGTCGAGCCGCGGAATGATGGTAGCAAGAGTGGGTGGGGCAGTCCAGACTCAGATTCGATCCGTCGACCGACTCAGACGAAGAGGTCTGAGTCCGAGGCAGAAATAGCGCACAGCCAAAGCAACAAGCACACACGAAGGTGTCGTCCACGCTCACCGCCTGCCGCCCGCGCATCGACCTACTTCTCGCTGCGCGCGCGTTATTATCAGACGCGCGGCGGCTATTCGCGGAGAGCACGTCACCAATCCTTCGGCGGGGTCTGCGCGCAGTGATTGCTGCTGTCTGGCGCTCCGGAGGCCGCGATGAAGGCTGCTGCTGGGGCCGAGCGGCTGGTTGACTACTTCCTCGAGGTCGTCGCGGAGCCCAGAGACGGTAGGGCGCTCAGACGGAGAGCTGGCGCTACGCGTCTAGTTGGTGGCAATTGCTGATACGGGTGGGACGCAGGTGACCAACAGCAGCGCGGCGGACTGGAGGATGGCGACTCGTTCGAGCGGCGGGTCGCGCGCCGCATCCCGCGCGCCAACCACGCCGATTTCCCGCTCCCAGACGGCGTCCCATTCGTACGTACTCTCACGCCGCAACGTTGCGTCGTGGGCTGCTTTAGCGTCGACGTGTGCGCTCGTGAACTGACGAGATGACTCGGATGGAACGCTCCGAAAAGAGCAGTTCTGCATCCCAGACTCCGACGTGCTCGAGAACCCGTCGGCGTACGACCGCCGGCCATCGTTCTTTTCGTTTCTGCTCACGTGCGGAGACGGCACGCGTGTCTATGGATATGCGCTGCACTGCTACGAAGAGTATAGCAGACGAGGTGAGCTTTGCTTTCGGTGGTCATGATTGATGCATAGCATCCCAGCCAGGTTCTGATACAGAGACGACCGACTCACTTGCTCGTACTCAGATTCGTGCTGGCGGCCGCGCGTGTTCTGTCTGATCTCTCGGCACCCTTTCTTCTCTCTGTTTAAGGAGATCGCCAGGTACGATGACTGTATCAGTCGCCGCGAATGGCGCTGTCATGCCTGACCAATCTGATTTGTTCCCGTTTGGTGCGCGAAGCTGGGTGTATCGCCAGCTGAGCGGACAGTGCGAGGAGCCAGCAGTGGAGGTGCACAGCCGCATCGTCCAGGCCTGCGACCACTGCAACTGGTTCATCTCGCCTCGGCACAGGGTGGGCCCGTTCCAGAGCCACGCTCAGCAAGCAGAGCAGATTTTTAGCGGCGGGGAAGGCAACAATGTGCGCGCATCAGCTTACTGCTTCATCGAAGCGGATGACACTAACGATAGTACCAAGAGCGACGAGAGTCGCCAGAGAGTCTACGACCAATTGGCGTATCTCATTGACCAGGTGACTCGACCACCGACAGGCTGCATTCTTCACCTTCATTTTGACGACAGCGACGACGACAACAACGCGGACCGGCAGCTGGAACAGCCGCACGCATTGAGCTACCACGTCCAGCGCGGGAAGGCTCTGCACCTCGATGACCACTGCTTCCGACTGCTTTTCCAGTGCCTGAGCCTCGACAACGTGGTGTACATTATCAACTGCATGCTGCTCGAGCAGCGTATCCTCATCCACTCCAACGTACGTCTCGATGCCTTCACGTGGATGTTTGTCGGTTGATCATCCACACGATGGGACCTAATGCTTCATGTTTTCATCTGATTAGCACCTGGGACTGCTGACGCCAGTCTGCGAAGCGCTTTGCGCGCTAATGTACCCGTTTACGTGGGAACACGTGTACATTCCGTTCCTCCCCGTCAAGTTGGTAGATTATCTCCAGGTTCGTGATCTCTACAGCTGCGTGGATGCCGGGTCCGTTCATTTATTCTACTAACCATTGTTGGCGGCTTTCGGTCACATGCAGGCTCCAGTTCCGTACATGATCGGGCTCCACACGAGCTCGCTAGCCACGCGAGTCGGCTCGCAGACCTTCGCCTCGTGTGTGGTCGTTCACCTGGACAAGAACAAGGTCGTCTCACCAATTTTCTCGCGCGTCGACGGCAGTCCCATGGACTTTTCCATCGCGCACTTGCCGTCCGTCGAGGTGAACACCCTCATGCGGTCGCTGGCGAAGGTCGTGCCGCGCCCTGTCGGCACCGGCAAGCGCCACAAGCTTGTGCGACTTCAGTCAGATGATTCTCTGCCACTCTCACCGACATCCTGCTCGTCGCCGTCATCGAATCGGCCAGTCTCTCGTGAAGTCGAGATCGCCTTTGGCGACGGACCGGTGCGTTTTGTCTTTGCGTGCGCCATGCGCAAGCTTGGTCGTTGGTGCACTGTTCTCAACGACTGACATGCTCTTTGCAATCGCTGCTTCAGCTCGGTATCACATTCGAATCGACGCACCTCCGCTTGCTCGCCGTCAACAACTTCGAGTCCGGCGCACAGCTGAGCGGGTCTGCGGTCGTGAAGGCTCTTCCTCGCCTCCAGAATGGGCTGCCCGGGCCAGCGGAGCGATCAGGGCTGATTGCGGCCGGAAGTTTCCTAGTCGCTATCAACGGCGTCTCGACGCTCGACTTGACCTTCGAAGAGACCATCGACCGACTGCGTCGAGAGAAGCGACCGGTGCGCCTGCGGTTCCTCAACTCGCCCCAGCCGTACGAGAACGCGTGCCAGTTCTCTCGACGTCTCCAAGCGCTGTCGCAGCTGTCCCCGCTGCAAGTAGACCGAGAGAACCGGTTGCTCCCGTGGGTGGACACGATGCGCGGAGCATTCGCTATCCTGTTCACGACGCTGTTTTGCCAGTACCGAGACTACATCCACGTCGAGCGCAGCAGTAGCACCTCAGACGACAACGGGGTGTTATCACAAGCGTCCCCGACGTCACCGGCACGCATGGAGCGGCCGCTTCCCACGCCCGATATGTACGGCCGCCAGTCTCGCCGGCGCTCGTCGATCCTCGCGTTCTCCGTCAAGTTCGACAGCCGCGCGTTTTGCTCAGCGGCGCCGCCACACGCACAGCCGTTCCTCGCCGAGTTCACGCAGACCCAGTCCTTCGCCGACTTCATCAACGACGGCGTACTCGGGCGGGCGCTCCAGCAGCCGACGTCAAACCAGCGCAGCAACTGGTCGACGCTCGAGCTGTTTCGCCAGTGCGTGCACCTGGCGCAGGAGGCGTCCGACCCGCATAAGGGCATCTCGCTATTGTTCCAGCGCGAGGCGACTCCCGTCGAGCACTCCGTCGTGCATCTCCGCTCGAGTGGCGGGGCTGGTCGTGAGACGAGGGAAGCGATCTCCTTCAAGCTCATGACGACGACAGGTGGGAGTGACCGGGAGCAAGAGGCCACTGAGGGAGACAGGGGAGGCCCGGAGACAGAATAAACAGAGCTTTGCACTCAGGTGTGGGGTACTTAGAAGACCACTTCACTTTTGCGGCTCCATAAAATAATTAAACGCATGCACTACCATACATGGGCCGTCCGCTCCTAGTGGGGACACTCCTCGTCACTGTCGTCGTCATCGTGAAGGCTCGCCGTGTGCCAGCTGGCACTGCGCTGCTTCATGCCGCCGACGGCGTTGTGGCCGCAGAGACGATGGCGGAGGTAGTCCTGGTGCCCGCACTGGCCGTGGCGGTGGCTGCGGCGGCTCTTGCCCTTCGACGTCGACGACGACGACTGCTGCCACCAGTGATACACCATCATGATGACGACGAACGACAGCACGTTCAGTAGCACGCCGTACGCCAGGTCCGAGGCCGTCACAAACTCCCACGCGGCCAGCAACTTGGCCCAGACCATCGCAAAAGATAGCGGGCCGTGGTCAGGCGAGCACCCCTCCGCCCCGATCGCAGACGAGGTCTGAGGCGAGACTTCGTGAAGCACACGTCCCGAGTGGCGAATGTTCCCAGTCGTAGCGTAGCCGCTGTCGACGTCTGCGAGCAGCGTGATGCCGAACACCGACGCGCACATGGTGAGCGTGGCCGCGGACGCGGTGGTGAGCGAGGCCAGCGAGCGCTTCCGCTTGGTCGAGCGCTTGTCGAGCACCTCGAACTCGTCGTCGTCGTCCTGGCAGCTGAGCTCTTGGGTGTCCATCACCGGGAGCGCGATGAAGTTTGTGTGCGCCGGAACCGACGGGTGGTGGTCGTACACGGCCATGTGCTTTTGCTGCGTGGGCTGAGCAGAGCCCATGGCGTCGGCGGCCTGGCCGTCCCGCTTGAAGGTCGTGACGAGGGACTGCAGGAAAGAGTTCTGATTCTGCAGCGACTTGTTCTCGGCGCGGAGACCAGCGATGACCATCTGAAGCTCCTGCTCCTTCTTCTTGAGCTCCGCCACTTCGGTCGTCAGTTCGCTCAACTGCGCCTTGCGACGCAGGCGACTCTTGTTGGCGCTCTCGCGGTTCTTCATCTGCCGGATCTCGCGCTTCGACTTCTTGGCCGAGTGGTCGTCGGCGGGGTCCACGTCCATCCCAGCGACGCTATTTCCGCCCACCTGCGCGTTGCCGAGACCGTTGGGCAGCACATCCGCGAGCGGGCGCTTCTGGTTGGCGTTCAGCGTCGCGGGAGCGAAGTAAGCGATGGGCAGCGCGTACGGCAGCGCGTTGGGCGGGAACGGCATCCTCGCAATGGGCGACGGCGCCACTGGCTCCGTCTTCTGCACTGGGGACGCAACGGAGAGCAGAGAGCGAGCCTGTTGGGTGGCAGTCGACTGCGCAGGCGCGAGGCGTTTGTTGGACGTCTGCGTGGGAAGGAGGGGCAGCCGCACGGGGATCGTCCGGGGCGGCGAGTACGGCTGGCACGGGGACGACACCGCTGATGACGGGGATGGCGATACCGGGGACGGAGACGACATGGAAGCCTTGTCGTTCAGGATCGCTGGCGGTGGGGACGCCGACTCGCTCGCCACGTCCGTGGACGCGTCGTCATCGGCGCCCACCAGATCGTGGCGGAATTCGTCGCTGGCGTAGAAGGCCATGATGTTGGCCTGCTCGTCCGCGCGCGAGGCGTCCAGCATCATCTCGCCCGCGAGCAGCGCGACCTCCAGGTCGTCGGCCGAGGCCGGTGCGTCGTCGTCCAGCCGCAGCAGCGAGTCCACGAACGCGTCGTCCGTCCCCTCGGCGGTCCGGCCGCTGCCGCTGCCGCCGCCGTCGCCGTCGAAGTGCGCGGGCAGCGCCAGCGCCGCTGCCACGTCGTGGAAGATGAGGTCGTCGACCATCGAGAACTCGGGCGGTGACTCGTGCGGGAAGCGGCGCTCAGGGACGGCCGCGGGGGCGGAGGGCGCGGCGCCGGACTCCATGCTGGCTGGCAAAATGGAAAGTGGGCCGGAAACCTGACTGTGGGCGAGAGACGGGAGGAAAGCGACAGGGGAAACCGGACAGAGTGGCCGTCACCAACACTCCAAAGGGGATAAGGGGACGCACACCCAGACACGAAGCACTCGTGGGTTTCTATCAGATGTTTAAATTTATGATGCAAAGGATGTGTAAATATTGGAAAATGTAAAAATGAAGGTTGAGGTATGAGATACATGATGGTGATATCGATCAGCGAGGCGTGTTTTGAGTTGGCGAGTTTTGATTGGCGGGAACAGTGACGGTTTATGAGCGCTGATTGGTGGATACTCGCTGACTGAACACCATGTTCCGACATTTCTGGCCCCCTGGATTTTTCCCAGGGGATCCGAGTGGAGCCATCCTAGTGGACTCGCGTGGCACTGCTCATAGAGTGGCTTATGGGTCATGAGCCCCTCCTAGAGCGCTCACCCGCGCACTGACGACTACCGAGCGGCCGGCCAGCAGCACCCGCGTGGCGTTACACATGCTGTATCACTGCTCTGACGTCATACACCATGTTGGCTACAGGATCGCTCGAAGAATCCAGAGGACCAGCCCACTGTACATCCTGATCACCAAGAGACGCCAAGTCCGACGGTCAAACATGGTCCAGACAACGGCGCATGCTCCGTTCGCCTTCTCTATTGTGACGCTCTTAGTACAGCCATCCAGCGCGCATGACGCCCTCGTGGATGGTTGCGAGTCTACTCAGGCCGCTGGTGCTTGGCGGCGCGCGCGGCCTCCTTCTGGGCCGCCTTCTCGTCCTCGCGCTTGCGTTTCCGCTCGGCGATCATGAGCGGGACGGCCAGCGGCGGCGCGCTTGACTCCTTCTCGCTGTACTTCTGCGTGAACGTCGCGCGGTACTCAGGGAAGTTGCCGGCATCGATCGATCGCCGGATCGCGCCGAAGAAGCGGTAGTAGTGCTGCAGGTTGTGCAGGTACAGTAAAATGTCGCCCAGCATCTCGCGGACGTTGAGCAGGTGGTGAAGGTACGCGCGGGTGAAGTTCTTGCACGTGTAGCACTCGCAGCCTGGTAGCAGCGGCCCAAAGTCGCGCTCGTAGCGCTTCTCCCGGAGGTAGAGCAGCGCGCCGCGCTCCTCTCTGAGCGCCTCGCGATCCGGCGAGTCGTCAGCGCTGCCGTGCTCAACCCAGAACGCCATGGCTGCCATCTCCTTCGTCACCTCCGCCGGGTACGGAGACACAAAGGCGTCAACGCCACTCGCTACAGACCCGAGCACCTGAAGCGGCCGGCCGATGCCTGTGATGATGCGAGGAATCTCGCTCGCCGTCACCTCGTTCAAGGCCGCCTCGATCAGCTTGGAACGTTCTTCGTCCTCCTCACAGATGTCGAGGCCGCTGAGCACGACCGCCTGGATGTCCCGCTTGCTCGTCTCGGCTGCGCTGTACCGGCGCAAGCGTTCGTCGTTGCCCCCGACGATGACGCCGCACATGGGCGACTTGGATGTGTTGTTCTTGATGCACTCGTCCAGCCAGTCGAGCGACGTCTGGACCGCAGCACGCAGGCGGTTCTGGCCAAGTGACGACGGCGTCTCGTCGGCCAGCGGGACCACAAACTCCGGCTTCAGCAGGTCGGCCACGCGCATGTATTCCTCGGGCGAGACGGTTTTCCGGCCCTTGGGGGTCGCGATCATGAAGCCGCTCCGGGTCGACGGCGGGTTCTGCATCGGACAAAGCATTAGACCACGTGCAAAGTCCTCCATGCAAGGTCAGCACAGACCATACCGAAGCGTTGATGTAGTCCTTCGCCGACAGGATGAGCTTGTAGTCGCCCGCGTTGAGGAACGAGCGCAGATCCGCCTTCTTCTCCGTCACCAGCGGGACACACTCGGCGCTGCAGACACCGCCAGTACTCGCGTCAGTGGCCGCGCCTACCGCTCTCCGACAAACTGGAGCAGCAAGAGCACGTACATGTCTGCGAAGTCTACGACCTGCGACTTGAGGTCGTCCACCTTGGCGCAGATGTCTGCCAGTCACATCCATCAGGACCGACTGCCATTGGCAACCCCAACCAGACTTACCGCCTCCACGCACCTGGCGTCAAGTGCGGCACGTTCCCCATAATGCCGGGCGGGATGTAGCACGGCGTGGCCACCGAGTGCATCACCCGCGAGGTGCGGAAGAGCGTCCTGGCCGCCGCCCCCGCCGCCATGTCTGCTGAGCTCCCCAGTGCGAGCTCCTCCACCATTTGCGCTCTGCTGTCGGGCTTTGACTGCAGATCCGCGCATTCACTCCGCAAAGTACGCATCTCCTCCATCGCTAGGTGCGATTGCTAAGTGCGCATTATACGCTTTCTAAGATATCAGCTGAGCGTACCCCTCGTAACCCTCCGCGTACCCCGCTTTGAACCTGAAAAAATCGAGCCAAAGCATCAAAATCCACTTTCGGAAGGGGCGGTAACGGGCGCGGGTATATGCGGACTGGCGGCGCGCTATAAGCGGCGCGCGCGATGCGAATACCCACGCCGTTCCGGCCGCGGCCACTGGAGGAGCTCGCGCAGCCCGAGGACATGCGCTGGCGGTCGAGTAGGCGCCGGCGCCACGGCTGCCAGCTGCCGCTGCACGGCGCGCAGGTCGCGGTAAGATCACACTGCTCGCGGGCCGCTTCCTCGGTGGATATTGTCACTGACGCGCGCGATCCTGGCAGGTGGTGGGCACCCTGCTACTGTCGTGCAGCGTCTTCTACGGGCTGAGCGTACAGGAGCTGCCGTCGCACCTGCAGCGCACGGTGCTGGCGCTCTACAGCGCGCAGTTCGCCGTCACCACGGCGCTGTTCCTCGCTGTAAGCGTCTCTCTCCAGCCCGCAAAGCGCCTTTAGTCGTTCCTCACGCGTGCATATGACGATGGCAGATATCGCTGTACGACCCGGCAGACCCGGCGCTACTCGCCAAGCGGAGAGACCGCGGGGGCGGCCTCTCACACCCGTCGGCGACGTTGGGCGCGGCTGAGGGATCCACCGACGCGCTCGCCACGCACAGCGCCACCACGTACGCGACGGCCAGCGGCAGCGCTCCGTCCGCTGTGAGCGCTGGGAATCTGCCGCCTGCAGTGGCGCATCGCGCCGCCAGGTGCTCCGAGTGCGACATCTTCCTAGTGCGCGGCACGCGCCACTGCTCCATCTGCAACAAGTGCGTGGCCGGCTTCGACCACCACTGCGTCTACCTGAATACGTGCATCGGCGCGCGCAACTACCAGCTCTTCGTCGGGCTGCTGTCGTGCACCACGCTGCTGCTGATAACGCAACTGGTCGTCACGGGATACTCGATAGCTCGCGTGCAGTCGCAGCCCTCCGACACCTGCACGGCGCGTGTCGCGGCGATGGCTGTGCTGTCCGTGCTGCCGCTGCTGGAGCTCATCTGCATCGTCGTGCTCGCGTCCTTCCACCTCTACCTGTCGTTCAAGGGCATGACGACGTACGAGTGCATGTACGAGTGGTTCGAGCGGCACCACCAGGAGCAGCAACAGGGCCACCAGTTAGAGAGCCACAAGGCGGATCAAGCGTTCACCGACTCGCACTCGTCCCTGGACGTGGCGCACGGTCGACTCGAGCTAGGGACCGAGAGCAGCAACAGCACGAGCCGTTGCAGCAGTAGAAGCGGAGGCACCAGCGTCGGCAGCGGTGGCGTTTCCAGTAGCAACACAAACAGCAGCAGTAGTAGCGGATACAGCGATCACGTTGACGGCGCGGCAGGCCCGACGACCGAGTGGATGAGGTCCAAGCGCGCGCACTCGGTCGTGTTGCTCAATGGGATCCCATCCGGCGAGCTCCGGCGAGACTTCGAGGAGCGGAGAAGATCGTCGCTGAGCGAACCGCCCGGCACCGCGTACGTGACGCCCTCCAGCGCCGCGTCAGCGTCGACAACGCGGACAACGTGACATCCAGAGTGATGAAGAAGCCGCAGACCAGAGATCCAAACCCACCGAGCGCCAGGATCTCGTAGGCAGCGGCATGTACCATTTCGCTTATTTAGAAGGACAGTCTCCGATGCGATGTATGGAGAGTAGATGGCCACTTCGTCGCACCGAAGGCGCAGGAATATAAGCAGCGCGAACTAAAACCGCAGGTGTGCGCGATGCTCTCGCTGATAAAGAGAATACTCACGTTACGGCCACCTCTGTGGTGACATCGAGTGCGAACCTCACCTACAGCAAGTACCGAATGCGCGCCAGAATGTCATCCACGCTCCGCTGGACGCGCATGGCAGCGAACGCGCCGGCTCGAGCGGCGGCCTTGACATGCGCCTTCGTTGTGCTCCGGCTCGTTAGGTTGGCGAGCAGCAGATCGTCCTGTGGCGACCACATCCCCGCGGGCGACTGGCCCTTGAGAAACGCCTTGGCCGTCGCGTAGTTGCCACTTGAGTAGTACAGCGCGTGCAGGACGGCCTTGGGGCTGGCGTTGGTCTCGAACCCGATGCGGGTGAGCTGCACGTCCAGCTCCTGCTCGGTCGAGTACTCAACCTCCATCGCTGGCTCCGACTCTGGAGACGTTTGCTCGGCCTCCGCTGGCGGCTCCGACACCGGAGGCGTTTGCTGCTCGTAACCAGCATCAGACAACGAGTGCTTCTGCGTCGTCTGGGGCGTAGCAGTCGCGTCAGATCCGGGGGATCGATGCTGGCGCTCGGGCGTCGCCCTGACGCCGGGAGGAGATCCCGGCGCTGCTGGGGGCGGAACAGGATATGCCAAGTCTGCAGAGGCTGACACCGCACGCGACGCGCTCGGTGGTGGAGACTCGGCTGGTGGCTCAGGAACGCGCGACGTACGCGTCGGCGAAGACACCGCTGCTGGTTCAAAGAGGTCGTGCAAGCGTCTCCGATTGGAGGGATCGGCGAAAGCGTCCGCCCAGACGCTGCTGAAGAAGACGCCTCGTTCACCGCGCGCATCGCCGGTATTGCTTGCTTGCGTCGGCACGTCCACCTGCTTCTCTTCCTCTCCTTCTTGCTCCTGTTCCTCCTGCTCCTTTTCTTCATCAGAGCTTAAACAAGGTGGTGGTACCGGTGACTTGATGTCAATACCTTTAGTGCTGCTGCGAGTCACCATCCCCAGGGTTCGCCGCCGATTTGAATCGCGATGCAGAGGCGGCCGCCCCAAGGGCAGCATGGGCGACGAGTGACGCCGCAGTCTCCGCCTCGGAGACGACACAACGGCAGACTCAGATGGGGCGGAAGGAGGAGCTCCGTTCGGACGCACTGGTTCTTTTTCGTGCGTCGTGCGTCTCAACCGCTTCTTGCCTCGAGTGTCGCCCTCCTCCTCGTCTTCCGGTGATGAATCACTGCTATTGTGTATGGGAGCAGGCTCTCTGTCCGGCCGTGCCGCCTGAGGAGCCTGGTTACTGGTATTCCGGGCGACCGGCGGAGTGGGCGCCTGCGCCGCAGTTGCAGGAGGAGAAGATTGGGGCTGCTCCATAGTGGCGGCGGGGGTGGCAGTGGGAGCAGGCGTCGCGGCTGGGCCAGGCTCGTCCTCTTTGTCCTCCATCTCGTCTTCGATATCCTCCACTTCTTCGTCTTCTTCCTTTTCATCACTCCCCGTAGTGCGCGCCTTTGCTCGTTTCTGACGTCAGATAACAAGCAGTACGAACTGTCAGACTGCCACGCTGCGCTAATGACAGACTCGACAGAGACTCACCAGTCCCTTGGCGATGATCTCTCGCCGTTCCGCGGGCGTCTTGGCCCTCAATTGCTTGCGGTAGCGCTCGTGCATGCTCTGGCCCGTGTGGTTCGTCACCTGGTCCGACAGAAGCGAGCATTAGAAGGAAAAGACACCACCTCTCCATGACAAGACTCCGCTCACCTTCTTGCGCGCGGCGTTCTCCCAGACGCTCAACGGCACGCTCTGCATGGATGTGTTCAGCCTCCCAAAGTTGCTCTGTCAACGGTGGAGAAGACACGGCAACCCGTCAGTCATTCCTCATCCACGCCCGTACTCCGCCAGCCAGCGCTCGTACCTGGAGATACACCAGCATGCGCGCGTCGTCCTCCGCCGAGTACTTGATGCGCTTCTGGCGGCGACCACGAGACGCCTGTGAGCGCCGCTTCTCCTGCTGCTGCTCTTCCTCCTGTTGCGGAGACGCCGGAGCGAGCTCCTGGCCCATGTACTCGCTCAGGTCCTGCAGCGCGCCGCGCGCGACCGAGTCGAGCACGAAGTCGATCGACACCCACTCCTGCCGCGGGTCCAGGTGCTCTTGGTCCACGAGCTGGATGGCACCGCGCAGGTTGGTCGTCACCTCGCCCCCGCGCTCCTTCATGGCACGACGGAGGCGTCAGCGGGCTCCAGGACTCAAAAGAAACATCAACAGACGGACAGGGCGCACCTCGATGAGCTTGCGCACTTGCTGGCGCTGCTGCGGCGCCATAGCGCGCGTCAGGTAGAATCGGCGGCCGTGGAAGAGCGCGGCCGCCATAACTACTCGCGCTCTTTTATCGGGCCCCGCTAAACCTCGCCGCCTAGGGTTTTCCCGCCTCCCGCGCCAGAGTTCAAATGCTGTAAACCTCGGCAGCAACGAAGAGTCCCTAGGGTTTGCGCTAGGTTTTCTTTCCGTTAACCCTTCCTGCCACTTTCGCGCAACATTCGCGAGATCAGCGTGCACTATTTCAATGATGCAGTAGCACACAGAAATAAAACCCCCTCTCTCGATCATAATATTCGACAAGCCTCACGGTACTCTGTTCTCATCGTGAGTCTGATCCAAGCAGTCACTTCGACATGCCGTCAATCACTGAGACGCGCTTCCTCCAGGTACATGGCCCGCTCCCTCGTGCTCTCTGTCTCCGCCCCTGACGCTGCGCTCACTCTCCTTCCACACCAGTGGCTGGCCGACAACGGCGCCACGTTTCCCAAGCTGGCGTGGCCCGCGCCTGTGGGCGACGGCGGCGTGCGAGGCGTGCGCGCGACGGTGGCCATCGCGCCGTACGAGGAGATGCTGCGCGTGCCCCGGCGGTTGCTCATCTCGGAGGAGCTGTGCTGGCAGGACCCGCAGCTCGGGCGCGTGTTCGACGAGAACCGCGACGTGTTCTCGCGCGACGATCCCGTGCTCGCACTCTTCCTCGTGCGCGAGATGGCGCGCGGCGAGCAGTCCTTCTTTCACCCGTACCTGGCCATTCTGCCCGAGCCCGAGAGCGTGCAGGACTGGACCGACGCCGAGCGCGCCGAGCTGGGCGACCGGTACGGCAGCGCTGCTATCTCTCTCTCTGTGCATGTATGGTACGAGGGCGCTGGTTCACCGCCGTCTTGGACGCTTACAGGCGCCTAGTCGACGCCGCCAGGCACCGCACGGAAGAGATCCGCAAATTCTATGACCGCGTGATATCCCGACTGGCCGAGCGCTATCCGGTGCGTCAGTCTCCATGGAGCTCAGTCAGTTGGTGCGGTGCTAATGGCAATGCCACGCGAACGCAGGGCGAGTTCCCGGCGGAGCAGTACACGCTGGAGCGGTTCACGTTCGCGTGGAAGACCATCCAGGCGCGCACGTTCGGGCGGCGGCTGCCGTGGACGGCGCTCGTGCCATTCGCCGACTGTCTTAACCACGCCAACGTCGCGACCACGTACGACTTCGACGTGGGCGGCAACGGCTGCTTCCGCCTGTTCTCGTCGCGCGACACGGCGTTCGCGCAGGGCGCGGAGGCGTTCAACTCGTACGGGCGGCGCCCCAACTTCCAGCTGCTGCTGGACTACGGCTTCGCGCTCGAGGACAATGAATGGGACTTCGTCGACATCGAGATGCCCAAGGAGAGACCCTCTGGCCGCAAGGTGCGCTTCGCGGCCCGTGCGAGTCGCGTGGTGCGCATCGACCGCCAGACCACGCTCGACGAGCTGTTCCCGCCTGATCTGCTGCTGGCTACGGAGCTGCCTCCTGCCTCGTCGTCAGTAGCGTCGTTGCCACCACCAGCAGCGGCGTCCACAGTCTCATTGCCGTCGAAGGATAGCAACGCAGACGCGAGTGAGGCGGATGCAATCCCGATGGCGAAGGCGCTCGAGTGGATCCGGGGGGTCCTCGTCGGCGCGCTTGACGAACTGGGAGGAGAGAAAGCTGACGAGGAGGACGAGCAGCTCTTGCGATCTCAACCCGCCATTCCGTATCGGCTGCGGGCGGCCATCATCCACCGCTCCAGCCGCCGACGGATTCTCCTCTGCATGCTCACGCAGTTGGACGCCAAGCTCACAAGCTACCGCGATGGCCACGAGGAGGCTAAGGACGCCAGAGCGGAGGCGAGCGCTGCAGATGAGCCCGTTGCGGTGGAGTTGCCAATCGAGAAGCTGGCGATTTCGTAGCTGGAGGACGGAACAAGCGCCTGTAACTGTTGATAACGATCACCACTGGTAGAACATCAATCGTTGATTGGTCTGTTGATATTGAATGCAAAGACACGAAGCCATCCAACTACAGATGTCAAAGCCTTACTATCAAACCGCACCATGCCGACATACAAGCGGTCGCACGAGGCCGACTAGGCGGCGCAGGACTGGCGGATGGTTGTGAGCAGCACGTCCATCTTCGCCACCGACTCGAGTGAGAACACGCGCGTTTCTGTAATCATCAGCGAAGAAGAACATGAATCGTTAGCTACCGTGACATGGAGACCACAGCAAAGCCGCCGTGAACAAAGCACGGAGACAGGTATCACAATACAATCTCAACCGCGACGACGCACCTTCACTTCCACTTGAGGTGACTCCACGCACTTGGAACTTGAAAGAGTTATCGTCACTCGTGTCGATGACCGCGCCGGGGCGATCAAACTGATCAGCACACAGCAAGGTCAGCGAGAGTTATTCAACATGCCACCTTGCTTCCGCTACAAACGATGCTGAAAGGGGCATTACCAGTAGCACCAGGTGCGGCTGCGCTCCGGCCTCCGCGTCTTCAGCGTTCTTCCACAGGAGGAAGCGAAACGCCCGGTATACGGCGAAGTAAGACTGGTCAAAACAGCAAGGATGAGGAGAGGAAATGTGAGTCAGCATCCTGAGTATCCACTCGTAATGCAACACAAACAAACACACAAACCTTGTAACTGCGATCACTTTCCGCTTTCGAAAGTAGAAGTCCCGCCCACAGCGCGTGCAGCCGCAGTCGCAGCACCTCTTCTTCTTCCATTTCCTTGTCGCCTTCGTGGTGCTTCAAGTACACTTTGCGTTCCGGCTCGTACGCATCGATGAGGTCTTGGTCCGACGGCAGTGACGAGATGAAGTTCCACAAGATCTTGCGCAGATGGTTGCTCGGGGGTAAATCTTCCAAGAATACCGCGCCAAACTCAGTCAAACCGAAGAGCAGCACAATCCATCGGCCAGGGATCACCGAGAAGATCATCGCAGCAAACGACACCGCTGCAAATGCTGCGGCTGTTTTCCACGGGTGCGTCCAGTTCAACAGGTTCTCCGTTCTTGCGATGACTCCGCACGCGCTCTCAATCTCGATCTGCAGCTTCTTCACCGTATCCTTCACCTTCCAGAACGCGTCAAGCAGGTGGCCGCCAATAACAGTCGTCTTCTTCTCCGCCGTCAAACGCTCCATCACGAATTCGGACAGCAATCTCTCCGCCCGAGAGATCGTCGGGATTTTCTTCGATGTTGGGGATGTCGGGGTGGTTGTCGGGTCACCACTAGCAAGAGCTGATAGCTTGACTGACGTTCTCCCTCTGTCCGTCGGAACATCAATCTTTACTCGGATGAGCAGCTGATCACCGTCCACTTCGTTCAGAAGTCTTGAAGCAGACGAACCAGATGACGGCGTGAAGAATCGAAGAGGAGTGCGGTCGTCGACCTCGGTGGTTGCCACTGGGGTCGTAGACAGCGGCACGAGAATCTCATTCGTCGAGCCGTCTTGCTGAGGCTTCAGCAAGCTTCGTAGGGGAACATACCCACTACCGACGACCACATCAGGCGAATCCTTGGCCTCGCCATTCACTGCAACGCACAGATCAAACTTCAGGATTCCTGGAAACAGTTTCCACGGCACAACGTCTTCAATCCCGGCAAAGTTTTTCCGGCACGCTTGGGGAATCGGGAAGTAGTACGCGTGATGGTCGACACCGCAGACGGCACCACCGCCGATAGGACTCTCCTTGTTCAAGTCTACACTGCTGGACGAGAGCGATCGCAGTTTGTCGTTGCTGTCCGCCCGATACAGGATGCACAGGTCGCAGTAGCAACTGGCGGGATCGTGTCGCCAGGACTCGTTGAAGTTTCGAAGCGGGAAATTCTTGCGGTGCTTGGAGACCAGCGACGCCACTGTCGAAGCCAAAGATGACGATCCGCTACCGGCCAGCGCTGACTTTCTCCAGACAGGGGCGCGCGATTTCTCTACCACGTTGGTCACTGCGACGATGGCATCGTCGTATTCCGACGGAATGAAGACCGTATCCCCACCGAGCTTGGACCGCTTCTTGTCGTTTGGGATGAACTTGACGCGAACGTAGTAGCCGAGTTTCGACGCCGACACATCCTTCAGCACGCCCTGCGATTCTTTGAGCAACTGTTCAGTTGTCTGCGAGATGCGTGCTTCGTGAACAGCAACGTGGAGGTCGGCCAGAGGGCGGTACAGCGTCATTTTGTCCTCTTGCTCCAGGTCGTACTTGGAATAGTCGATCCACCGCCGCGTGAACGCTCCTTCGAGTCTCAGGTGAAGTTGGTACACCATGTACACCAGGATCCCAAGAAGCACGTTCGAGATTGCGTACTCGAGGTCAACGAACACGCAACAGTAGACGAAGACCACGAGCATCACCGCCGACTTTTTCTTGTTCTTCCAGGAAATGATCCTCGCGTACTCGGCATCAAACCAACGGAAGGTTATGATGGTCCGATTCAGCCGCTCAAATGTCACCTTGAGCGACTCGACCGAAAACTCCCTGTCGTCAATGCTGGGTGGCGTAAACTCATCGTAGTGCCGAGAGCGGAGGAGTTCGAATTTCGACTCCACGTATTCCACGTTGACCAAGGCGTATCCGCTGCTTTTCTGTGCTGCTGAACCAGACTTCGACGCGGATGCTGGTGGAAACAACGAGTGCACCTCGACGCTCGACAGGACTGGTATATCCGCATGAAGGTCGATTGTCTGTGATGCCATCGACGCGTCGCTCAGATTCGCTTGTCGTAGAGGTGCCTTCAATTTGGTCAGCAGCTTGTTCGTTCGGATGAACTTATCGGCCTCGCGCTGCAGAAGCTGGAAAATTGATACTTTGAGCTCTGCGGCGACCAAATCAGTGTTGAAGTCGATAACTTCGATGTGAAGCACGGACTCCGGGCGTCCAACCTTGAAGCATACCCGCTCCATAAACATCGGGTCGGCGCTCTTGAGCACTGGGCTGGTTTCGTACTCGACGTCGTCAAATGTCAGGCGACAGTAGTAGTCGCCTTCAAAGATGTTCTTCGCGTGGAAATCGTGGCCTGGTTGGCATTGCTTCGTGCAGACGTGAAGACCCTGCAAGTTGACGAAGAGGTTGCCAGCTCTACGCGAAGCGCCAGCACTTACGACCTTGAAGTCGGCACCGCGGTGCATCAAGCTTAAAGGCTCACCGCTGCCATCAATCTTGGAGACTTCTTTGCTCGATTTCTTGTCGCTATCGGACGACGGGGTACACTTGAAGTCGGTCATCGCCTTCATGATGCAGGTCTTGTGAGCGTCGAGTCCGCACGTTTCACATCGATATCCCCACACACTCTTGAGCGCATTTACGATGACCCGATCACCTGCAGGAGCAACAGCACAAAAGTCGTCATGTTAGCAAGCCAAAACGGTGCAGAGAGATCTCGTGACTCCGGGAACGACGAAGATGCAGAACGTACAGACGGCACAATTCGGGATCGCAAGTCCAACCGACTTGAGCTGGTGTACTCTGAACTTGTGCTCGTTTCCCGCTGTGTAGCTGCCATTCATCGGGACGAATCGGATCGAAAGCAGAACCTTGGCTTGACCAGTGCTCTGTGTCATCGACACCGAGCTCTGGGTTGGTGACGACAGCGTAAACCATCGCTTCACCTCGACATGGGGATATCGAAGCAGTGGTGTCATATCCAGCAGCGCACATGCCACCATGTCATCCGACAGGTAATTGGAGTTCCAAATCTCGACCTCCAGCAGCGGGATCGGCGTAATGGTACCGTTGTACATGTGCGAAAACTGCATCACGTTGTCGTGCATGCTCTTCCACACCGGGTTCCGTCCACCGTTCTCGGAAGGCTTCGTCTGCAACGGCTCTTTCCAAGGCAGCATCGACAACTTCGCGTAAGGCGCTGCCACTCCCACGAGCTGAGCTGGAGGAAGATCCATGGCGTGGTGCACCGTCACGTGAAATGTGCCTTGACGGTTTGCTTCCTTCACGCTCGGTGCGCCGATAAAGTCATTGCGAGACTTGAGCTCTGGCGACCTTGCTAGTATATCTGACGCGAACTGCGCACAGCCGTGGTGCGTCACGATGCCAAACTTCTTGAGACGATACATCGAAGCGCCAGCGTCGTCCGGCCACGAGACTTCGCAAACGTCGCACTTCAGCTTCTCGCCGTCGCCTCGATCTGCCAGTTCCTCTACCTCGCCGTTCTCAAACACCGGGTCGATGTCTGGGAACCGCTCTAGCAGGTCAGACTCTTCGCCGCGAGGACTCGTCTGGTCGTCGAAGGTCTTTTGGATGAGCTTGTTGATCGTTGGGTTGGTCGCACCAAACCGCTTCAACTTGGATCTGTGCATGACAAGATCTCGTCAGATTGCAGAACCACAGAACCAAGGCGCCGAGTCGCCAAGGAAAGACTCCTTACAGCGCGGCATTAATTGAGCTCGGCTTCTGCTGCGCCATGATCTCTGCATCGACTTCGCGGTTGCGGCAGGCGAATTTCTTCAGCAGTTTGTCCAGTTCGGCTGCGTTACAGATGCGAACCACGTCCCGATCCGAAATGTGCTTCCCCATATCTTCCCGGAGGGGAACGACTGCCGGCGGTCACGACGCAAAACGAGGGGGTTCATGGCGTGAGTATTCACAGAGTGAGGGCCAAGTGTCGCATGAATCGCTCGTACCGAGGCCGGACGACTCGTTCATAAAGTGCAGCTCGGCATTCTCCAGCACGCTGGTCAGCTTCCACTCGCGCAACGCCGACTCCAGGCTCTGCGTCTTCTTGCCACGGACGTGGCGCTTCGTCAGACCCTCGCACAGCCTTCGGTTTTCCCACGACCAACAAGCACAAGCACAAGCACAGCAGTCAGCAACGCATCGAGACGCGACATCAGCCCATCGCCTGGCTGATGAGACGACGGGAGGCACAGGCAGGAAGCGCGAGACGCACCAGAAGGACAGCGCGTCGGGGTCATCGGGCGATTTCTTGCCGAAGTACAACGGTGACGCGCGCACGCGCTGCCGAAGCTCCATGCTTCTTCCCCGCCCCCGCCTTTCTTGGTGCCGCTTTCAGTATGGAAGTGGGGGTTTCCGCACTTTCCTGAGGCTTTTGGCTTTGATGACGGCAGAGCGCAGAGCGATGGTCTCTGCAACAAACGTTAGGTTCGCATAGATTACTTTTGCGCCTGAGACGAACTTAGTGACTTCAACTTGCCCCATATCCAAAAGGGTTTTCGCGCCACCAACCCATGAGCAGCGATAATGAGAGCGACGGCGGGGAGACGACTCTCGGGAGCCCGCCCGAGTCGCTCTCTCCATGCTTTTGGGCGGGCAGTGGCGCCAAGATAAGTCCTGCTGCGGCGGGGCCAGTCGCTGAGGCAGATGCTGGTCCAGCGGGACGACCGCGAGGAAAGGAAGAGGCGGGCTACTGGAAGCTGACGCAGCTCAGCGACGTCTGCTCCTCCATGGAGATGGCGATGACATCGCCGCCCATAGCGAATCCTGCGCGAAGCAACAGTATCGCGCGCATGGCGGGAGCTGCCGCCGGTGAGTGAGCAAGCCACCGGACGGCTGGCGGAGTTTGAGATCGCAAGGAACCAGGCGGTTGACTGACCTACGAGATCGTTTCATGACGTCACGGTATAGGTGCTGCGCCTACCACTAGCAGACCGACAGCGCGGAAGGCGCTGCTGCTGTCCCCAGCATCTCAGCTGGATGTGCTGTCCCAGATCAGTGAGCTGGCGGAGCGGAACCTTCGCGATTCCGCTCCCGTGGCGATACCAGTCCCCTCAACGATAGGGAGTACGTCACGTCCACATGTCTGGGCTACCGCGCAGCATCGCCGGAAGAAACGAGCGGTTCCGACTGCAGCGGACGATGATGTAGCCGAAGACGACGCTCGTGGCTCGCTCGTAGCCCTGCCGGGCGGAAACGCGAAGAAGAGGAGGACGCACGGGCCGCAGCACTCGGACAAGCTCGAGGCGGACATGCTGGACTGGGAGACCTGCAGTGGTGAGTCCGTCATTAATGCTGTCGACGAGGTTCTGCCGCCATCTGATGCCTTCCTACGAATGGGCGATGGCCCTCAACAGAGGATCTCTTCCTTGGCCACGACGACGCGTTGGACGATGCGTGGGAGTTCGAGGACGTCAGCGACAGCGACTTCGAGTAGAGCCCTTGCCCTTTCAACTTGAACCGAATCGATACGCTCATCACTTGGCGATGCGCGAGTGATGCGCTGCATTAAGTCCTATCCTTGCACCTCTCACCCCACCGCAACATTGCGCGTAAGGCGATGACCATGGAGAGTGGCACCTCACTCTGTACCGCACGGACTGCAGCTTCAACCGCGAAAGGTGGCGCTCCATGCAGACGCACCGACCAATCACCATGGGCGGAGGAATGTGCGGCACGTTCCGGTGTGGGTTTGACTCGAAGCGCTCGGAGCTGTGGAGAGAGCGAGGCATGCCATCTCGCACTACTGAATTGACGAGCAACAAGAATACGTTCAAGCCTGTAAATCGGCGCGTGTGCATTGGAATGGCAATACAATCGCCTGACTTGTTGGAAATCGCAAAGTTTTACGGACTCATTATGGTTGTTGACGCAGTGAGGTGGATCGCCCGGACTACCACTCGACGACGACGGGCGGGACGTTCAGCGGCGGCTGATCACTTGATGAGCGAGTCCTTCTCCGCGTACCCGAGCTTTTTAAGCGCCGCGCGGATGTCTCCGAGCACAGCCTCGTTCTCGATGGTCGCGGGGACCTTGAACGGGCGGGACTCGGCGATCGCAGAGATGGTCGCGCGCATGACCTTGCCGGAGCGCGTCTTGGGAAGCGCAGGGACCATGGCCACGCTCTTCAAGCAAGCGAAGCTGCCGATGTGCTCGCGCACTTCCGAGATCACCTGCGCGACGATTTCCTCCTCCGTCCGCTCGATCGAGTCGCGCAGCACCAGGAGTGCCACAGGCACGTGGCCCTTGAGCGGGTCGGACGCACCAAACTGCGGGTACAACACCAGACGTTAGTGCGGACAGCACGACCATCCACAGCGCGAGACGAGGAGCGTACCACGGCGCACTCGACGACCTCCGGGATGACCTGGATCACTTCCTCGATCGACCCCGTGCAAAGGCGGTGGCCCGCCACGTTGATGACATCGTCCGTGCGCGACATGACCTAGGCAATCATGCAGCATGAACCGTCAGCCGAGCCCTCAGCGACAGAGCTGTCCACAGCAAGACACTTACGTAGACGTAGCCGTCCTCGTCGATGTGGCCCGTGTCACCCGTGTGGTAGTACCCCGGGAAGCGCTTCAGGTACTTGGCGTGGAACTCATCCTCGTTGTTATACAGCGTCGTCACGGTGCCTTGGGGTGGAAGCAACACAAGCACGTGTCAGGCCATCAAGACTCCAAACAATTCCTCGAGACAGGTCACCAACCTGGCGGCAGCGGCAGCTTCACGACGAGCTCCTGGTCGGGCTCGTCCGAGTCGTGGTGGTGGCCGTGGTGATGGTCGTCCTCGTGCTTCTCGGCGCTCAAGAGCTGAATGTTGTAGCCGGGGACTGGACGCGACACGGAGCCGAACTTGATGCCCGGGAATGAGCCCGAACTCGAGTCCTGCTCGATTCCGAGGCACTGCGAGCTCATCGGCCAGCCCGTCTCCGTCTGCCACCTGAACCAGAGACGGTGTCGGGTGAGTCCATGACCAAGAGACGACGACTCGAACAACACACACCGTGACGACATACCAGTTATCGACGATCGGCACCTCCAGCTTGTCAGCGAAAAACTTGAGCGTCTTGGGATCTCCGCGCTCGCCGGCGACGAACATGGCCTTGAGCGTCTCGTGCACGGATGCCTTCATGCTCTGTATGAGCGCTCCGTCTGGGTCGGCCTTGCGAATCGCGCGCAGCGCCGTCGGCGCTGTGAACATGGTCTTGACGCCGTACTCACTCACGATGCGCCAGTATGCCGTCGCGTCCGGCGTGCCCACGGGCTTGCCCTCATAGATGACCGACTGCAGAGGTGACCGACGCCAACAACAGACCAAGCATCAGTGACCAGAGCAAGAAGGAGGACGCGGGCGAGCGGATAGATCTCATACCGTGCAGCCTTGGAGCAGCGGGCCGTAAACAATGTACGAGTGGCCGACGACCCAGCCCATGTCCGAGGCCGCCCAGAACGTCTCCCCCGCGTGCGTGTCCATGACGTTGGCCATGCTGAACTTGAGCGCGACCGCGTGCCCGCCGTTGTCGCGCACCACGCCCTTTGGCTACGTGAATCAAGCCACCACAACGTTCACCGATCAGCATACAGCCACCCAAGTTTCCGCAAACGTCGCAGTGGCTTTACCTTTCCAGTGGTGCCAGAAGTGTACAAAATGTAGAGCGGGTCGGTGGCGAGCACCGGGACGGCGTCAACCGGCGAACTCTGTGCCATAAGGTCGTTCCAGTCGATGTCGCGGTCCTTCTTCAGGTTGAAGCGGCACGCGTCGCGCTGGTAGACGACGCACTTGGACGGGTGGTGGCTCGCGCGCTCGAGCGCCTCGTTCAGCAGTGGCTCGTAGTTGATGACGCCCTTGGGCTCAATGCCGCAGCTCGCGGCCACAATGACCTGGTTGCACGAGCGATCGTCAGCCAGCAGAACCAAGCAGAGCCCAGCAACGAGATCGGTGTTTTACCTTGGGGGTGGCGTCGTCGATGCGGGCGGCAAGCTCACCAGCGGCAAAACCGCCAAAGACGACTGTGTGGATGGCGCCGAGGCGCGCGCATGCCAGCATGGCCACGGCACACTCAACCACGGCCGGCATGTAGATGAGCACGCGATCGCCTTTGGTCACCCCAAGCTTCTGCAGTCCTCCAGCGAACGTCGACACTGTTGGTCACAACGGATCATCAGCGAGGATGTGATGGAGTCATGGAAGCACGCACACCAGCGTACCTTGCTCCAGCAGCTCCTTGTACGTCAGACTGCGCTTGGTGCCGGTGAGTGGGCTGTCGTAGCGGAGCGCGACTTTGTCACCGTTGCCCGTGGCGACGTGCACGTCCAGCGCGTTGTAGCTCGTGTTCATCTGGCCGCCGGCGAACCACTTGTGGATCGGGTGCGCCGACCTGTGACGACAAGCATCAGTCAGCAACGCGTCGTAGTCAACCGTACATCACAGCATGGGGATCGAACGTACTCGTCGAGCACCTGGTCCCAGGGTCGGAACCACTCGATGCGCTGCGCCTGCTCGGCCCAGAAGTCCTGCGGCGTCGCCAGGCTGCGCTCGTACGCCTGCGTGTAGCGCATCGTGTGCTGGCAGCGCGCAGCCACGCGGGCTGGCTGGGCCACTCGCGAGCTCGCGCGGCGCAGGTCTCGCCACATCTCTTGCTGGTTGGTGGTTGGAGGTCGAGATGGAGGCGGATGAACGGCTTGAGCTGGACGCGCACAATCCGGAAATGACGCGAGAACAGCGGCGACACCCGCACCACCAGCAACGAGGGCAGCAGCAGCGCAGGCTGACCGCCTTGAAGGGAGGAAGAGCGGCCGCCCGACGTGATCGTGAGCGCGAGAAACAGGTAAGGATCGCGCCCGATGCTCTTTTTCTTGGTCAAGAGCTGCTCGCGGCGCGCTTAACGCTTGACGTTGGGTGTCAGGTGAT
The DNA here is from genome assembly GCA_023334395.1 of Phytopythium sindhum. NCBI lineage: Eukaryota > Oomycota > Peronosporomycetes > Pythiales > Pythiaceae > Phytopythium > Phytopythium sindhum. The sequence continues at coordinate 28,596 of JAASGW010000040.1, forward strand.
GACCAGTTGAAGTTGTGGGGAGCGCTATTACGGAAGAAATTGCGCGAAATTATAAATATGACCGTCATAAAATGAAGATGTGGTTAAGTAATTAGGTAAATGACCTAAAAAAGATTGCATTGTTAACGAAAATAGACGAAAAGAAGGGTCCTTTTGCACAGAACTGGCCGGAGGGATGCGACGGGCGCATTTTTATCCCGTCGGCTTGAAAACGGGTTCTGTACGAACGTGCTAGCGTGACGCTACGGGTCAAAACTACACTGCCAGCAGCATTTTCAGCCAATCAATTCCGTATCCGAGCACAGGCTCACCTGCGATTGATGAAAAACAGTCGCAAGGCAACTTCAATTTAAACACATTGCGTTTTCATTGGCGGAAAGTATTTAACAAATCGTATTGCCCAATCAAAGCAGTGATTTTTATGCGACATGGTCTCCACTGTTCTAGCTGATATGTTCGTATTTACCAACACATAACGTCAATCAGAAAAAAATGGCGCGAGTTCAACTATCGAGTTGGCGCGCAATTCTGCCGAATGATCCCGTTGAGCTCTCCGAGTCGGAGCGCGCCGGCCCGCGCGCCCGACGAAGAAGATGAGGCCGACCCGTCGTCCATCACCGACGTCTTCGCCAACGTACGTGGCTGTTGGACCGTCGGGGCGCATCTGGACTGCAGCGTTGTGCCTGGGGGACTCACCGCGTCGATGTGCCGCCGCAGATGCTCGAGATCAACGAGGACATGCTCGCGGTGGCAGCCGAGTGCCACGCCGACGACGACGCGGAAGGGTCCATCGCGTAAGTCAGCCACCATGTTGCTGTGTTACTGGAGCTCATGGCTGGCTGTTTAACGCTCGACTCTGGAAATGCACCAGATATCAGCGCCTGCTGCACCGCAACCTGATGGAGATGGCCAACTTCATCGATTCGTGCTTCGGCGTCTACACCAAGAGCGAAAATGGCGACGATACAAGTAGCTTGGTGCGTGCGCTATGCGTGAATGCTTGAGACGGCTTGGTCTAATATGGAGACATACTCGGCAGGAGGATACATCGGACGCATCAGAGCTCTTAATGGACGATGAGCCGGTTGCTGTGGAAGCGGGCACCACCGCTGCTGGTTTCACACCTGAGGCGATCGATGATGCTCTATCAACCACCATCGCTAGAAGATTTGATGAACAAGAAGAAGGCGATGCTAATATTGCTCCGAGTGATGGCATAAAGCCAGAGCCAAGCGCGCTGCTGGCGACGCTGGAAGCGGACGAAGCTGCCAAGGAGAAGCAGCGCACCAAAAAGCAATGGATCAAGTCGCGTGAGCAAATCATCGAGCAAGAGAGCGCTAGCGCAGGTTTGAACGAGGCCGCCGAGCGCATGGCGACGGTCACGGCTACTATGATGAAGGCGCCGGTGCTGCCGGTGCTGCCTCCTCCAACCCCGTTGCTTCCCATGCGCCTTCCGCTGCCGCTTGCAGCAACCCCAGCACCTGTGCCGGTACCTGCCACCACCGGAGCACAAAGCTCGACAGTGACAATGAACACATCGACCGCTGAACCAGAGAGTGCTGGTGCTGTCGCGTTGGCGAGTCCTTCTCCAGCGGTCACTACTGTAGATGCAATACAGTCATCGACAAGTGAGCCCGCCCGAGGCGACTCGTCGACGCCAGCCTCGCCATCTCCGCCGGCACCACAAGACACCAGTTCGCCGACTGCCCCGACACAGCCTCCGCCGCCCGCACCTCTGGCGCCTGACGAGGCGGCGCAGTTCTTCGCTCCGCCGCTGGGCGGGCTCGCGCCGTTCTTACCGATCGCAGGCGCCAAGATCGCGCTCCCATCGACCAACTCGCTGGTCAGCGTGCTGTATCCCGTCGCGGCGTCAGTGTACCCGCCGATCCAGCTCTCGACCGTTTGCCCAATGTGTGTGCTGCAGAACAAGAGTGCGCACGAGTGCCGCATGGTGCTCAAGCACGTGACGCCCTCGCTGCTGCTCGACCCCGCTTCGGTTCCCGGTCTTGGACTCGTCCAGTGGCCGCCGCCGCCGCCAATGGAGACCCACGCAACACCCGCGCGACCTGCAGTATCGAATCGACAGATCATCGGTACGTTGCTGTCGCTCTGTTGTCTGCTCGCTTGGCGCTCTGACAGTGCTGGTTTCTCCGGGCTGCAGCCAAATCCCTCAAGCGCATGTGTGAGGAATGCCGCAAGTGCCACTTCAGCGTCCATCGATGCCGCGTCGTCCTCCAGCACACGGCGCCGGAGTGGCAACCAGCGACACCGGCACCGGTGGCACCGCGTCGGCGTAAGACGGCTGCTTCTCGAAAAGATGGCGGCGCGAATCAGGTATCATAACTAGACAGCAGCAATAGAACTCCGACGCCACAGTCAAAGGCACCACGCGTATCCAAAAGACCCACACTGTCACATGGGATCGCCTTACGATTTCACAACCGCCTACGGTCTTTCAACGATCCAAGACTGAAGCATGCAAGAGGGACTTGGAGTTCAGCGGTAGAAACAAAGTCACCCCGTTGACTCGCAAGCGCCCCAGAGCGCGGTTACTGGTTCACAGTTCGACACAATCGCCATCAGGTTAGCCATGGATATCAGAGCATACGAGATCAAAGCCACAAAGGTGGAACGTACCTCCTCCTTGCCCTCCTCGCGCATCTGCTGCCGGCGCGCGTAATACGTGTCGAGCTGCTTCTTGGGGATCTTCTTCAGCAGTTCCTTGGGGAACGAGCGGAAGAGCGACCACGCAAGGTCGAGCGACTCGAAAATGTCGCGTGACTGGTACGGGCCTTGCGCAATGAACTTGTTCTCGAACTTGTCCGTGAACTTGAGGTACAGGTGGTCCTCCAGCGACAGGGCCTCTTCACCCACGACGGCCTTCATGGCCTGCACGTCCTTGCCCGTGGCATAACTCGCGTACTGTTTCCAATTGGACAGTCATGAATGAGAACTGTTAGCGAATCAATGCGTACCGTGGTGACTACAAGAGCACTGACTCACCAGCTGGTTGGACACGGCGCTGTGGTCGTCGCGAGTCATGCCCTCGCCGATAGCGCTCTTCATCAGACGCGAGAGCGACGGCAGCACGTTGATCGGCGGGAAGATTTGACGGTTATGAAGTTGGCGGTCGACGTAAATCTGAATGCGAGCAGCCAAACGAAGTGTTAGCGAAACGATATCAGTATCGCCATAAACAGCAATGAATACTTGCCTGGCCCTCCGTGATGTAGCCCGTGAGATCGGGGATGGGGTGCGTGATATCGTCGTTCGGCATGGTCAGGATGGGCAGCTGCGTGATGGAGCCATTGCGGCCAGTGACACGACCGGCGCGCTCGTAAATGGTCGACAGATCCGTGTACATGTAACCCGGGTAACCACGACGACCGGGCACTTCCTCTCGGGCGGCCGACACCTCACGCAGCGCGTCAGCGTACGAGCTCATGTCTGTCAGGATGACCAGCACGTGCAGGTCACGCTCGTATGCGAGGTATTCAGCCGTGGTAAGCGCCAGACGTGGTGTAATGATACGCTCGATAGTCGGGTCGTTGGCAAGGTTCATGAACAGCGCCGTCTTCTGCATCGACCCACTCTCCTCGAAGTCGTTGCGGAAGAATCGGGCCGTCTCCATGTTGACACCCATGGCGCCGAACACGATGGCGAAATTGTCCTCGTGCGAGTCCATCACGTCCTTGCGCTTGACAAGACCAGCCTGACGCACGATTTGTGCGGCAATCTGTTGCATGTTACGCATTGACGCACGTAAAGCAGACGCGTTAGAAGCTGCTCAGTGACACATGAACACCAGTTTCATCCACCACGGACTGACCTCGTTGTGGGGCAGACCAGCGGCCGAGAACAGCGGAATCTTCTGACCACGGGCAATCGAATTCATGACGTCGATGGCCGAAATGCCCGTCTGGATCATCTCCTTGGGGTAGTCGCGGCACGACGGGTTGATGGGCTGACCTTCAATGTCCAGGTAGTCCTCGGCCACGACGGGCGGCGCGCCGTCAATAGCCTTGCCCGAACCGTTGAACGCGCGACCCAGCATCTCCTCCGAGATGGCCATCTTGAGTACGTTGCCCGTGAACTCGCAGTGCGTGTGGCGGTTGTCAATGCCGTCCGTTCCCTCGAACACCTGTACCACGGCCTTGCTGCCCTGCACCTCAAGCACCTTGCCTTGGCGCTTCTCGCCATTCGAGAGCGTCAAGTTGACGATCTCAGCGAATTTGGGCAGCTGTGCCGCGACGAGAAGATGGCAACCGGGTCACAAAGCACGTTCGGGATCAGTGAGTTTTATATCGTTCTTGTATTAGATCGTGTGAGGCAAAACCGGCCGGGTGAGCGTACCTTGACGCTCTCCAGGATCACCAGCGGGCCGTTCACGCCCGAGATGGTGCGGTAGTCTGCGCAAGAGGCGAGGGGATGCGCCCACAAGCGCGTTAGACTCCCATATTCCACTTGGCGTTTCAAGGAACTCAGGCACTCGTACCGATGCGCGGCTCCACGAAGTAGTCGCGCACGACCGCCTGCGCGTTGGTGCGGAACATGTCCTCCGCGGTCACCATCTTGCCTCCGAGTATCCGTTCCTGCCGCTCGCCTCCAGCCCCGGTCTGCGTCTGCGCTCCGTCGCCTGCTTCTTCTCCTGCTTGGACGCTAAGAAAGGCGCCGCCAAAAAGATTTTCAAGATCCCGACCGGCAGGAAGCTTGAGGCTAGTGACGGGAGTAAAAAACACCCCCGCGGATCTTTTCTATGGGGCGAATAGAGGGGGAAGGGAGGGGAAAGCAATAAATAAAAAAGCAGATCCACACACCCCACAAGTGTTTTAAACATGTTGCCCTCACAAGTACTGTAACTTACCGGAGTGATGGTCGCGCGGTTGAAGGCGACCTTTCCTCTTAGTTGCCGCTCACACACTCGAGCTATACTGAAGGAGAGACGTCCTTTCTCGCTCGGAGCAGGAGATGGCGGCCAAGCTGCCAGCGCTGGAGCGCGGACCGGTGGCGCTGCGGCGGCTGCGCGACGAGTATGAACGCGCGGTGGAGCGCGTACTGGGCGCCGTGGCGGGAGACGCATCCGCTGGCGCGCGCGTGGCGCTCGTGGTGGCCCCGCGGCTGGCGACGCTGCTCTCGCACGTGTTCGTGGACGGGCTCGAGACGCTCACGCGCAGCAACGTGGCCGAGTGTGTGGAGCTGACGGATGACGTGGCCAAGATCGCGGGCGAGCGCGTCGTTTACCTGGCGTTCGCGAGCGCTGACGCCGTGCGGGACGTCGCCGTGCACGCGGTCACGCTGCTCGAGCATCGACGAACGCAGTTCACCGTCGTGACGCATCTCTACCTATACGCAGTCGGCCAGTGGACGGCCATGTGCGACCAAGTGCTCGAGGGCTACGGCGTGAGCGAGTACTTCCAGATTGGCACGCTGCCGCTCGGGTTCATTCCACTCGATTCGGACTTGCTCACGCTCGGGTACGACCGGTGCCTCTACGACTGCAACATTAGTGGGAACACAAGCTGCCTCACGAACATGGCCTTGGCGCTCGATATGCTGCAGCGGACATATGGAAGGTTCGAGCAGATCAAGTACAAGGGTGAGCTGTCGATGCAGATCCTGAGCCACCTCGTGGAGCTGAATGCGGCGAATCGCTTGGCCACTGTCACTCAGAGCGCAGACAGCAGTGCAACCGGCAAATCTAGCCGCCTGCACACGCTCGTCATGTTGGATCGCAACGTGGACTACGCTTCGACGCTGTCCACTCCTCTCACATACGAGGCGCTGTTGGATGAACTGATGGGCATCCAGGACGGGTTTCTGCCCGCTGTTGCGCCCGAGGTGGGGCATAATAGTAGCAGTGACGCGGCAGTGCCAGCCACCGGAGCACCTATCGGACTCAACTCGACCGACAACATCTTTAGCGAGATACGGAGTTTGCACATCCACGCAGTCGCGGGTTCACTTAACGCGCGCGCAACAGCGGTCAAAGAAGCCTACTCGAGCTTTCAGCGGAACAGTCCAACCGCATCGGCGGAGGAGATTCAGGCATTCGTCAAGGAAGTGCCAAATATGAAGACGACACAGCGACAGCTCGAGCAGCACATCGACTTGTTGGAAACTGTTGAGACCATCACGACGTCGAAGCCCTTTCACGATGTGTGGACACTCGAGCGAGCAATCATGGACGACGCGGACAACACGCTGGACAAGATTGAAGCTATGATTTTTCGGCACGACGCGCTGCTGAAAGTACTGCGCGTGCTTTGCTTGTACTCCGTCGTCAACGCTGGACTCGTAAGACAAGACCTCGAGCGAATGAAGCTGAATCTAGTGCGAGCGTACGGCCACGAGCTCGTGTTCTCATTCAACAACTTGGAGCAGCTAGGTCTCCTGACCGAGCGATCAATGACACCAGCGGCAGGAACCAGTGCACACCCCGACAACCAATCTGCCTTCCGGTATGTGACTGAGATGCTCAGTGTCATTGACTTGGACATCGACGTTCAACACCCCAAGAGCGCCGCTTTTGTCACCGGCGGGTACTTGCCGATCTCATGTCGGCTCGTGGAGGAGATTCTGAAGAACAACGACTGGCGAGCAATAGACCACGCCATGGAGCGCTTGCCTGGGCCGCGCGCGGAAGTTCATCTCGCAGACGCGGCTGAGAAGAAGCAGCGCAAGATGAAGCGACCCGTAACAGTCGTGTTTTTCGTTGGGGGAATCTCGTACTTGGAAGTCGCCGCGCTTCGCTGGATCGCATCCTTCTGTGAGCATCTTGCTTGTTGTAACGAACTCACGCCATCTGCGTCCGATTTAACGATGTGTATGCTCATGTGATGCTACGCTACACGACAGGTCCGATCGAGTTGATCATTGCGACCACAAGTCTCGAAAATGGGAGCACATTCCTCACCAAGGTTCTCGAGCACTTGCCGTTGGCAACGAGATGAAGCAAACGGCTGCCAGACCAGGGAGCGCACGCTAGACTGGACGAGGGAGCGGAGACAACCAATCGGCATGTAAATACGTGTGTTTATCTTGCTCGGTGTTGCCCTCGCTCCTAGTTATTTGTCGTATCACCTCGCTCTGATGTTGTGAATGCTAAAGGAAAAAAAACATGAGCGGGCATGGAGAAGAGGAGCCCACTCGCCGATCCGGGCTGCGCGGTCACATGTGGGCGCGGTAGCTGTCACCCGTAGTCGTGTCAGCGTCGCTGCCCGCACGGCACTCGCCGCGGTAATTGCGGCAACTCAGTGGCTGGTGACCCGCATAGCCAGGAATGTTCTCGCTATAGAACAGACGAAGTGTGTTGCGCGGCGTTGGGTGCAGCGACTCGATATCCTCTGGCCCGTGAGCGTGCGCGACGACCTGCGGATTGTGGAACGTCAGCGGCAAGAAGCCCGAGTATCCTGGGATCTGGTTCGTGTCACGGCTGGTTCCGGGGTTCAAGTCGGACGTCGTCGATGCCATGCCGCGCTTGCGCATGTAGGGGCGGTCGCGCGGGTTGTCGCCGTACGCGCCGTAGTCAATGAGGTACGAGCTGTTAGGCGTGATTTTCGGCACGAGCGCGTGGGGTCCCTCCGGCGAGCGGTAGCTACCCGCGGCTTCTCCCGAGCTGCTGAAGGAGTACCGCTTCTTGCCTCGAGCACCCAGCTCCTGCTCGAACAGATCGTCAACGTGGTCGACCGACTGGCAGAAGAAGTCCCAAGTTATCCGGTCGCGCTGGCTGCCGCGACGTCGATCAAGATAACTGATGAACGTGTCGACCACTCGCTGGACCACAGTGTCGCCCAACGCGAGCTTGAGCACTTTGGGCACATCCGCGAGTTCGATTGTCTGCTGCTTCGACTCGCTCTCGACTTGCGGATACTGAACTTTTTGCTGCCCCACTACGAATTCGAACGCTTGCTCGTACTGCTCGAGCGACACGCCAAGCACACGTTTCATCTCGGCGTCGAATGACGAGAAGTCGTTCAGGTATGTGCTGCTCGCGATGAAAGGCTTGCGCTCTGGAAGGACCTCGCTTGCGCTCACGCCGCGGCGGTCGGGGATTTTATAGTCGGCTGGCTGCACGAGCTGACCGCTCTGCATGACGATCGACTCGTGCGAGTGTCGGCCAACACGATTTTGGTGCGGAGGCGCGACGATGCTTGAGCCCATCTTGGAGAACTTGGTGCCTCGCTGCTCATACGTCTCGCCCGGCTTGAGCGTTGGACACTCCTGGACTGCAAACGACCGGAAGCCCTGGTACCCGGTCGTGCGCGATGCGCACATGATGTCTCGGCGGTGAATGGAGCTTACTGCGAGGCTGGTGAAGTGGTTGCGTTCAAGGTGACGGCTTGAAGGAAGAAGCCTTGGCAGGGACCGTAGTAGTGATACGCTCCACGGCAACAGGCAGCACCAGCTCCAGAGAAACACTAACACAGTCGCCAGCTATCTTTATCCGGGCGATCCATCGGCGACAAGCCAAACTCAGCACCATAGCTGCGCGGCAAAGGGATCAGCGCGCTTATTTTAGCCTCGCCACGACAAGAGTCTGACCTCGAAGTGAGTGAACGCTGCTGCTAGCAAGCCTTGTCAAGAACCGCTGGCAATCCAGTTCATAATCCAGCAGTCAGCATCAGACTCACCACGCGAGATACCCATGGCAAACAAACAGGCGTCAATGATCTTCATAAGTGCTCGAGCGCGAATACGCGCTCGCGGACGTGTCTTTTGGGGGCGACAACAAATGCAAACAGCAGCGAGGTGATGGAGGGGAAGAAGAGCGTCCGCGCGCCCATCGAGGGAAAGCGACAAGGAGGAGGGCGACGCTCGGAGCTGACGAGTTGTAGTCATCTCCAAGCGGCGCCGATCGACCACGACCACGGGCGTCGTCGCTTTGCCTGCGAACTCTGCGCTCCCTTTGTCCAACCGACAAGGGCGAGCCTGGCGACGCTGACGCTGCATCACCTTCTCCCACCTCCCTCAGCTGTCAACAGTAAACCCGACACGACATCCGGCGCCACGGAGCGCTCTAGTCGGTGTACTCGCACTCCTTGGGGAACGTGCAGCCCGAGCGGCGGATGATGACCTGCGCGGCCCAGTGGCCAGCGTTAACGCACTGCTCAATGGGGCGGCCGAGAGCCAGGCGCGACACAAAGCCGCCGACGAAGGCGTCACCGGCGCCGTTGGTGTCGACGATCTCCGAGGCGGCGAGCGCCGGCACGGGGAACTGGTAGAGCTCGCCCTGGTACGCGACAATCGTTGGGTCGGCGCCCTGCGTGAAGACGACCGTGCGGCAGCGCGAGCCCGAGTTCTTGGGCAAGCGCGCGAGCTTGAGCGCGATCTCGGGTAGGTCCTCGCCCCAGCCGTGCACCTTGCCGAAGGCCTTGGCCTCGTTCTCGTTGCCGAAGACGAAGTCGGCGTAGGGTACGGCGGCCATGAGCGGGTCCTTGAAGAACTCAACGATGAAGGGCGCCGACAGGTTGAGCAGGAAGATCTTGTGGTTGTCGTGCGCGTGCTCAGCGAGCTTCATGACGGCGGGCGGCGACACGGTCAGGTGGAAGCCGGCCGAGTAGAAGAACTTGCCCTTGTTGATGATGTCCTGGCTGCGCTCGTCCTCGAGGTGGTCATGGTGGAACTCGTTGGCGGCCGACAGGTCCGCGACGAGCGAGCGCTCCGAGTCGACGACGCAGACGGCGCACGTGCCCGTCTTGACGTTGTCGTGCTCAAGGTAGTGCACGTTGACGCCGTCGGCCTGCGCGCTCTCCTTGAGCTTCTGGCCGTAGGCGTCCTTGCCGACGGCGCCGAAGAAGGACGTGGCGGCCTGGTTGTGCTTGTTGAGCATCCACTGCGCTACACGGATCGAGTTCTGCGTGGCGCCGCCAGCCACGAACACGGGCTTGAACTCGGTCGTCAGCTCCTCATACAGCGGCTTGTGCGTCTCCTCGGCCAGAATGGCGTCGTCCAGCCTGAGCCCGTACTTGTCCAGGAAGGCCTGGTCCACCTCAGCCGAGATGTCCAGCAGCGGGTTGCCCAGGCCCACGATCGCGTGGGTCAGGTGCTCCAGCTGCTGCTGTTCCGTCGCGGCGCTGGCGCTCATGGTGCGTAGAGAAAGAGGAGGGAGGGGGAGAAGGAAGGCGAGAAGCGAGCGGCGACCGACTGGTTGGGATGTGAATGACGTGGAGCGGGAATGCATGGCGCCCGTCGTCTCAGTATCCGGACAGCTCGTCGTTATCCGGATGGCGTGTTCGGCATCCCCGTCTATTTTCCACCCAATCAGAACTCTTCACGATGGATTTTAACCAATCATAAAACGGAAAAGAACCAGTCATGGTCGTCAGCAGTCACCAACCACCAATCCCCATGACGTCCGTCTAAAAGCGAGCCTCTATTCGAGTCTACACGGTACTACCATAACTCATTTGTAAATTAGGCAGTGTACTGATATAGATTACGGTTGCATGTTCTTGTTGAAGTGCCCTGCATCACCCAAAGACAGCGGGCTCGCGGCGGCCGACGACCTCCAGGTGCGTGAGCTCGCGCTGCAGCGAGCGCTGGGACTGCGCTAGCGCCTGCGCGTACGCGACGAGCTGCTGCACCGCCAGCTGCAGCGAGTCGTTCTCCACGCGCAGCGAGTCGGCGCGCGCTTGCGTTTCGCTCGCGACGCCCTGGCACCGGTCCAGACACGTCGACAGTTCCTGGCACTGCTGCAGCAGCCTACCCGTAGAACAAAACAGCATTGTTAATGGACGTTTTGAGCGTGACAAGTCGAGATGATAGCCCACGCACTCGGAGCGCTGGCACTTCTCGACGATGAGGTCGCGCTTGAGCGTCGTGCTCGAGGCCACGGCAACGCTCTTGCGCTTCTCGCTGCTCCGAAGGGCGCCTGCGACGGCGCGCAGCTGCCATCAAACCACAGAAGCGTGAGCCCAATTCATTTCGTTTCGCTTGTCGCGACAACGATGACGCGACTGACCTTTTGCTTCGCGGTGATGAGACTGGACTGCAGCTCACGGTTGCGCTTCGCGTACTCGCGCAGCGCTTGGCTCAGGGTGGCTTCCCTGTGTTGCCAGCCGTAGCGTTAGAGCAACCAATTTCACAGACTGTAACATCACCAACATGAACCGTTTAAACCAACCGGTAGCGACCGACTGCAACGGACTTGCTGACGCGTTGAAGCTCGAGGCAGAGCTGTCCCATGGCCTCGTCGATCGACGACAGGTGCTTCCGCGTCGGGACGAACACGGCCAGCATGCGACGGCGCGACGCATCTAGCTCTCGGCACTGCTTTACCACCTCGTGATACTCACGATTGGCAGCTTGCAGCTGCTCCTGGTGGCTGGAAATGGTTTTCTTCGCGCTCTCGATCTTTAAGCAGCTGAGCCGGAGCTCTTCGTTCAGCATGCCACTCGATTCGCGCAGTTCCATCGATTCCTCTTTCGCACGACAGTATTGTGAGCTTACACTCATGAGATCGCCTTCGAGCTTGATGACGGTCTGAAGCAAGTGAGTGGCGTGAAGCTTGTTCTCCTTTCGCTCTTCAGTCAGCGCGTCTTGAAGTCGCCTTCGGCCCTCCTCCGCGCTTACCAGTTGGTCCTGTTGCTCTTCAAACCGGCGACCGTACTCGTCTTTGATTTCCTTCAGCTGAATCACTTGCTGCTCCAGTGCGGTGTTACGCTGGTCCAGTTCACGCAGCCTTTGCCACTGGTCGTCCAGGTCCGCTCGGATGCCACGACACTCCTCCTCCAGCTGTCTCTTCTCTTGAGTTACAGCGCTCAGTTGCGCACGTAGATCGCGCATCTCCTCGCTTGTCTTAAGGTGCAAGTCCCCTAGCTGTGCGGACGACGCGTGCTGCGTCTTCAGGTGGTTGGCGACGAGCTGTTCGCGTTGTCGAAGCTGCTCGTTCTCCTGGTGCAGTCGCTCGCGTTCCAACAGTGCAACAACCGCTTTGTCGATGGCTTCCGCCTTTGCGGCACCCTCCCGAGCCGCTTGGCTGCTCAGGGACGCCACTTGCGATCGCAGATACAGGAGCTCGCTTCTCATGCTCTGGATGCAGCGGCGTTGCTCGTGCAGCTTCGCCTTCGCCTCGCGCACCTTGACGTCCCGCTTGCTGACGGCGCGTTGGAGCCGCTCGATTTTGCTGCAGATCTTGGCGTAGCGCTCGCTGTCGATCGGCACCACGTTGTCAGCGTCAAAAGCGGACATGGCGGACAGCGCCACCGAGACGGCGTCGCTTTCGCTGACGCTGTCGACATCGTCGAAGGTGTCTCCATCCCAACTCGAGTCGCTGCGCGCGAGCCGATCGAGCTCCTTGAGCAGCGGCGAGCTCAGCGGGAACATGTTCATCTGCGCCACCGCCTGCATCTGCCGGTTGTCGACGGCTTCCGCCCAGCCTAACGTATCTGACGTCGGCATCTGCATTGCCCAGCGAGTGCCCTGCGAGAAGCCGCGTCTTCAATGCGAACGACGGCGCCCTTTCGTCTTTCGGCCCGAGTCCTCACTCAATTGACTAACCCACTGGCAGACAGCAGGAAAAAATGCAAGCACACACATTACCACCACTAAAGGCACGCAGAGCGCGACGGTATGCTCCTCCTAGCATGAGTGTCGGCCGCTACCTCTCCATTCTCTGGTTGAAGAGCTCTTCGGGTCGACCTAGAAGCCAGATCACGGCTCTATCAGTAATTTTCTGTATTTTAAAGTCTATATATGTTGATTTCTGTGACAATCCAGCGTATAGCCGTAATTAACTCGCTGCTCAGAAAGAGAGGGGGAGGTTTTTTTCGTCGTTGGTGGCGCCGTCAACCAGAAGAGAAGACGCCGCGCGGGAAAGTGCGGCGACTTGCGGAGGGACTTGCGGACGGCGGAGCGACGCAATGGACGGCCTGGGCGTCGTGTACGAGCAGGAGGAGCCGCTGGTGGACGCGGGCGCGCCGGCTGTCGCCGGGGACGGTGGAGGCGCCGTGAGCGCGCTGCCTGCTGGCGGGGACGAGGCGGAGGACGACGAGGAACTGCGCGCGCTGGTGCAGGACCCGGACACGGCGCTGGGCGCGTCGGCGTCGGTGTCGGCGGCTGGCGCGAGCTCTGACGCGCACCAACAGGCCCCGCAGCAGCAGCAGCACCAGCAGCACGAGGCGCCCTCGCACCACGACCAGCATCAGCATCAGCAGGAGCAGCAGCCGTACGGCGGGTACTCGGACTACGGCGCGCAGCAAGCGCACTCGGGCCAGTACAACGACGCGAGCAAGCCCCCGTCCAAGCTCTTCATCGGCGGCGTGGCCTGGGAGACGACCGAGGACACACTGCGCGCGTACTTCGGCAAGTACGGTGTGCTGACGGACGCGGCGCTCATGAAGGACAAATTCACGGGCCAGCCGCGCGGCTTCGGCTTCGTCACGTTCGCGGACCCATCAGGTACTTTGCACTTTCGCCTGATTGATGATGAGTCGGGCCTCGGGCATGTCGATGGCAGCAGAGTGGCGCTCTCGCCTCTCTCTGCTTGTCCTCTGGGGAACGGGGCTTGCGGGCACTGGGAGACGATGCTGAGCACCTGTGACGGGCACGGCATGGACGGGCGTGGTGGCGTGGAGCATGTAAAGTCTAATGGTATCTGTCGTGTTGTCTTGGCCTCTACTGTAGCGCTCGATCGAGTGCTCGAGGAGTCGCACACGCTAGATGGCAGATCGATCGAGGTTAAGAGAGCTATCCCGAGAGATAGGACACCCATGGGCCATAGGTTAGTATTGCTTGTCTGGCTGGGACGGTGTGGAATGGATGAGAGGAAGGAGGAGCACTTGGAGAGAGAAGCCAGGACAAGAAGGAAGGCAGAGGACAGAAGGACAAGGAGATCAAGTCGAGTAGGCGGTGCCCAGCCTTCGCACGCCGCCACCACCGGCAAAAGTCAACACGAAGCCCCGCGTTTGCCCCTCAGCCGCTCGTCTCCCGAGTTCCCTCGCCCTGGTCGCTTGCGTGGGCGGAACTCCGGACGCCGCGACTCCTTCTTCTCTCTCCAGCTGGACGTGTTGCCCACCCCCGCAACGCGCCGCTTGGGGCCTGGCCGTCAACCTTATCGACTGTTCTGACCTTTATCTGTGTATGTGACTGTTGTACGCTCATGACGAACTTGCAGCGACTACCGCGGTGGCGGCGGTGGATGGCGAGGTGGGGGTGGAGGCTACGGCGGCAGCGGGGGCTTCATGGAGTCCAAAAAGATCTTCGTTGGCGGCCTGGCACCGTCGGTCGCCGAGCCCGACTTCCGCCGATATTTCGAGGAGTTTGGCAAGATCACGGACGCGGTCGTGATGATTGACCGCGAGACGCAGCGCTCGCGTGGCTTCGGCTTCGTCACGTTCGAGGACGAGGCATCGGTCGCTGAAGTGATCAGCAAGTCGCACGAGATTCACGGCAAGACGGTAGAGATCAAACGCGCTGAGCCCAAGGAATCGCGTGGCGGCGGTGGCGGCGGCTACGGTGGTGGCTACGGCGGTCGTGGCGGCTACAGCAGCGGCCGTGGCGGTGGCTACGGTGGCTGGCGCGGAGGCGGCGGCGGTGGCTACGGCGGCGGTCGTGGCGGCGGCGGTGGCTACGGTGGCGGTGGCTACGGTGGCGGCGGCTATGGCGGCGGTGGCTACGGTGGTGGCGGCTATGGCGGTGGCGGCTACGGCGGTGGCTATGCCGGATACGGCGGATACGCGCAGTCGTACGGCGGATACGCTCCGTACGGTGGCTACGGCGGGTATGGAGGCGGCCGTGGTGGCTACGGCGGCTACATGGGCGGCTACGGAGGCGGCTACGGAGGTGCGGCGCCGATGGGCGACGGTCGTGACAGCGCTGCTGCCGGTGGTCGCGAGGGCGGTGCTGCTGGAGGAGAAGACGGATACGGAGAGGACGCGAACGACCAGGCTGGTGCCGGCGGATATGCCGGTGGGTACGGCGGCGGCTACCGTCAGGGCGGCAACCAGTCGTCCGGCGGACGTTCGGAGCGGTACCGCCCGTATTAAGCGTGACGCGCGTGGAGCCTGTCGACCCTGTCTCGGCCATGATGAGGAGCCAGCCGACCATCTCCGTACGTTGCAGTCTTCTCCAGACAGACAGACCGACTTCGGCGAGTATATCCTCACGGACGCTTTCTCTTTTGGTAGGTGCGCCGTTGATGCCCTGGCAGTGATGTCACCGCTACCAGCACCTCCTGCGGTAAGCCGCGATCGCTAAAGACCCACCTTCATACATTCGTACCATGAACTCCACCTGCGCACTCGGATCGTTGTCTATTGGTCATCCAGCCACTAACTCTTCGCGGAACTCGCGAGCCACTCGCGCAGTTTCCTCTCATGCGTCGACAGCGACACTCTCGCCAACGTCGCGAGCGCCCGCGTCTGCTGCTGCTGCACTTCCCCGTCGACAGGAGCGAGCAGACGCGAATGCAGCGCCGCCACAAGCTCCGAGACGTCGGCGGTCGGGAGTTCGTGCAGCGCGCGAGTCGACAAGTCACCCTCGGTGAAGCCTTCGTGCTGCAGTTGATGCATGATGTCGGCGAAGTTCTCCATGTGCGGCCCGACCAGCACCTGGCAGCTTGGATTTGCAGGGGGATAGCGAAAGCAATGAGGCGTGCGAGAGTTAGTAGAAGCAGGGAACAGTTTGGCTTGACGGCGAAGGAAGCTTACCCAGCGTGCAGTGGCTCGAGCGGGTTGTGGCCGCCACGCCTCACGAACGTGCCTGCATGTGGACGTACACAAACGGTTAAAGAGAGGACGCACCTCCGCCTTCGAACGCCATCAAGTTCATCTCACCGCCCATGACGACCGTGCGGATCACGTTGAAGAAGAGTCGCGTCTCACCCTACGGACGCAAGCAGGAAAGTGTCACGCTCTTCACCGTTCTCAAAGGGCCAAACCGCACTACGAGCACGGGAACAGCGGCTATTGTACCGTGGGAAACTCAACGTACCAGCGTGTCAACGATGAAAATAGCTGTGCTTGGCGACGGAACTGAGTCCTTGGAGCGTAGCGCAATAGGAGTGTTCGGGAACTTCATCAAAAGGAGTCAGGCCGCAGGATGCGATGTCGCAGATACACTCTTGAATAGTACCTTGCGTTGCAGCATCTCGACAATGGCGGGCGCACGCTCAGGGTGACGCGGGATGATGACGGCCAAGAGGTTGTATGTCGCGAGCCGAACAGCCAGCTCAATGTGCGCCGCCGCCATTAGCTCCTCCTCGCCATCGTGGGTGCTCACGGCTGCCCAGACCGGCCGCTTACCAATCGCAACCTGCAGTTCGTCGCTCTCGGTGCCCTGGACTGCTGCAGATGAGTTGACAGCGTTCGCTGCATCATTTCCAACCACTCGCGTCAGTAGTCTGCAAGGGCAACGCACCAGCAGTACGAATGGATGTTGGCAATGCACCCTACCAAACTTGAGGTTCACGGCGCACTCGGCCCGAGCCGCCCCAAGCTGAAGGAATCGTTGACGGTTCTAAAGTGGATCCAACACAAGTGTTAGCCCACCTGATGAAGCATTGGTCATCGCAGGAGGAAAAAGTGCGCACCGGCTTGTCCTGACACATCACGAGCGAGAACGCGTCGAGCAGCTGCTGCGCGACGCCCCTGGCGACCGGAAGCTGCCACAGGCGGTGCGAGCCCGGCGACATGCGCGCGTTCACGAGGCCGATGGCTAGGCGGCGCCTCTTCGCCTCAGTGATCAGCGTCGGCCACAACTCCGACTCGATCCACAGGCCGGCGCTGTTGACGATACGTAGAGGTCAGTCGTGCGAGATAGTCACCATCCAACGAGCGAAGCGGGACGTACTCTGGCTGCCAGGTCTCGAGGAAGCGCTGCACGCACGCCGGGTGGTCCAGCGGCGCGAACACGCAGAGCGCGCGCTGGCCCGGTACGTGCGTGAGCCGGTTCTCCATCAGCGCGCGAGCCGCGGGCGTCGTGGTGGTGAGTAGCACGCGCGTGCGGCGGTTTTCCGCGCCTGCCGACGGCGAGAGCCGTCCCGCCAGCGCCAGCTCCACGAGCGGCAGCACCGACAGGCACTCACCGACGGATGCGCCGTGGATCCACAGCGTGAACTCCGCGCGTCTGGCCTCCCACGCAGCTGCGCGCGTCCGCATCAGTCAGCCAACGCGTTGCATGTCATCGTCGAACGATCAAAAGCACACGACTCACCGGGCCGCTGGCTCCAGCCGAAGCGCTCGGCCGTCATGGACGGCAGCACGCCGCGCCGCCGGTCCTTCCGCCTCACCACCAGCGAAATCACTGGCCACGCCGCCCGCCAGGCCGCGCGGTACGCCACCGCCGCTGCCGTCGACGTCCACCCCGAAGCCATCCTCACAAGTGCCCGCATCAACGTTAATGGCTGTATGCGTAATTTAGAAATCCAATGAGTCGTTTTGGCTAAATGTTACCAGAAATACCCTGTCTCACAGTAATATACTGCTCAAAGTATATACCTATTTGTAAATAATAAATAAAATTGATTATTTTAGTAATAAATGCAACCACATTCGCGAATCAAGGCCTGGAAAAGAACACTCGGATCCCTTCAACACCTCGGCGCCCAAGAGTCGCGCGCCGCCGCTCTCCATTCCCCGCGAGTCTCCTCTGCAGCGCTTGGATCCACGCCGATACCCACTTAATACGCAGCCGCAATGATGCGCGGGGAGCAGCCGGCGAGCCCCGCGGGGTCCTCGGCATCCTCGGCGCCCGGCAGCGCGCCGTTCGCGCCCGTGACCGTCCGCTGGATCCCCGACGAGGAGGTCAGCCTGTGCACGGGCTGCCACCTGCTCTTCGACTGGGTGCGTCGCAAGCACCACTGCCGGTGCGTCTTCAGTCTCTTGCCGCTTGTGTGGGTGTGGTGTTGTGCTGACGGATGGCGTCCCGCGCGCCTCGGCAGCTACTGCGGCCGCGTCTTCTGCGACCTGTGTACCATGCGCCGCAGCCTCATCCGCCCGGAGCAGATCCTGACCAACCCGGCGCGTCAGTACCTACCGGCCAACGCGCACAACCCGCAGCGCGTGTGCGACGACTGCCACGCGCGGCTCGAGCCCGAGCAGCCAGAGCTGCGTGCGTACTCCCCTCTCGCCAGCGTCTCCACTACACCGTACCACTGACGCGCTTTGTGTGTCCCGACAGGCGAGACGATGAGCCACGCGGTGCAAGAGAACGAGGTCAAGGACAGCGGCCCGCAGCGGTTTCTCAACATGCCGTACTCGTTCACGCTGCGCGAGGAGATCCGCAAGGCCACCTACAGCGTCAAGAACTTTATGTACCAGGGCGTCATCAAGGACCAGTCCATCCCGCTGCCGCTGCTCACGCAGGCCAAGGGCATCGCCGTACGTGTCGTTGCCACTGCTGCTTGTTGATATTCATCGCTGTGTGGCGCTAACGCGACTATCCGCTTGCAGTTCCTGACGGTCATCAAGGTCGGGTTCGTGTTCACCGGCCGCGTGGGCACGGGGCTCGTCATCTCGCGCCTGCCGGATGGCCGCTGGTCGGCGCCGTCCGCCATCGGCACGGCGGGCGTTGGCTGGGGCGCGCAGATCGGCGGCGAGCTCACGGACTTCGTCATTATCCTCAACAACCGTCGCGCCGTCGAGGCCTTTTGCTCCAAGGGCCAGATCAACATGGGCGCGGAGCTTGGCATTTCGGCCGGGCCGGTCGGTCGCGTCGCCGCGGGCACGCTTGAGGCTAGCGCCGGCATGGACATCGCGCCGTGCTATTCGTACTCGCACTCGAAGGGTCTCTTTGTTGGGCTCTCGCTCGAGGGCTCCGTCATCCTCGCGCGGCCAGACATCAACCGCGCGTTCTACGGTCGCGACATCAAGGCTGCCGAACTGCTCAACGGCGTTGAGGCGCCGCCAGTGGCTGCCACGCCGCTGTACGAGGCACTGCACGCGGCCATGGTTAGGTGAGGACTCCGCCGGTCGCTTTGTCTATTGTTTAGGTTTCGGCCGCTGATCCTGAACGCTTGCTCGGTGCTGTCACAGTCCGGCCAACGGCCTGAATCGGAACCTTCGCGGGTCGATGGACGCAACGAGCAGTATGCGCGCCAGCACCTCCAGCAACACTCCCGGGCAGGCCGCGACCGGCGCGTTCCCACCGCCCGTCGCGGCTCCCGCTCCTCTCGCTCCGACGGGCGCGCAACTCTTCTCCAACGCGCCCGTCAAGCTTTGAGAGCGCAGCGAGTCGTCGGAGAAACAAGCTCGTCTAGTAGTGAGCTTCTACCTGGCCAAGCACACGTGACGGACGCAAGTGCGCTTCCTGTCTTCTAGGTGAAGGTCCTCTTTATCGATATGTCTACGGTTTTTTGCGAAAGGACCGTGTTGGATTCATACTAGTGCTGCTCCTCGGTGTCTCCTCGTACTCACCACTCTCTCCGCGTCAGCCCAGGCTTGAGCTCGTCCAGCGAGACGGGCACCAGCCTCTCGGCGTCTGACTCGACCGCCCAGACCGCTTCGTTGCTCCCATCGCGGCTAAAATCCATACGACCGCCTTCGCCACCGGCGTTTTCGTCTCCATCGAAAGCCCGAATCGGGCGTACGATCCGCCGGCCGGTGGTGCGCAGGCCGTAGCACACGCGACGCGCGCGCAGCACCTCGAGCGCGTGGAAGACGAACTCCTTCTCGCTCACACCACCAATACACACGTTTGTGCTCGTCAGGTGCATCATCGACGGCGTCTTCCTGGTCGCCCGCCTCCCTCGCACCGGCGCCTGCTGCTGCTGCGGCGTCTGCTGTTGCTTTGTGTCGAGCAGCGCTGTGAGCGCCGAGCGCAGCTCCTCAAGTACCGTCGGCGCCAAGGATTCGTCCGGCAGTCCCGCGAACACGCGCATGAGCGTCTCGATCGGCGGCGCCGCCGAGAACGACGCCGATCCCGCGTCGGTTGTCTCCACAGCAGTCTCATCAGCGTCTGCAGCGGGCGTTGTTGTTGGTCGGCGCCCTCGAGCGCCGGCGCTGCCATTGCTCGCGTTGCTCGTGCTGGCACGCGACTTGCCGGCGTTGGCGACCGACTGACCGGGCGCGAGTGGCGAGATGAGCATGAGCTGTCGACGGAAGCCGTCGCGCAGCTTGGCGGTCAAGCGCTGGTCGTACTCGAGCCAACCCGTGGCGAACAGCGCCAGCAGCACGTCCACCGCGACCACCGCCTCGCCTGGCGCTCCAGATCGGATCCTATGCGCTGATGGTGCAGCCGACGACGACGGACGCGACGACGTGTCGGGGATCGGTCCTCTCAATGCAGTGAGTCTCGCAGTCAAGTCGGTCAAGGCGTCGCGGCCGGCGTAGGCGAGGTGGTGCGAGACCAGCAGCGTCGCGCGGTCTAGCGGGCACCACCAGTGGCCGTCCATGCGCTCGACGTCGTTCAGGCTCGCAAAGGCCGCGTCCAGCTCCACGACGTCGCCCAGCAGGTCCACGAGCGAGTGCAGCGCCGTGGTGAAGAGGTTACCCGCCGCGGCCGACCCCGGCGCAATCCCCATGCCGGAGTCGGAGGTCGTAGCGGGCAGTTCGAACGGGACTAGTTCACAGACGCGGGCGAAGAGCGCGACGCGCACCTCGTCCGCGTCGACCTGGTGCGGGCGCTCTGTGGGCGTCAGGGCGCCCAGCAAGTTGTCTACAGCGCCTCCGCCTGGGTTGGCGGCCGCGGTGGCCGCGGCGATAGCGCGGCGGTGGCGCTCGTGGTGGAACAGCGTCGACTTGACCAGCTCCATCAGGTGGTAGTCGGCCAGCGACGCGATGCCGTAGCGCACGAGGAACGCCTGCTTGAGGAAGCAGTGCAGCGGAACGCGAGGCTGCTGGGCGCGCACGGCTGTTGCGTCCGCGTCCAGCTTGTCCACGTACAGCGCCAGGATGAGCTGTGCCACGTCCCGCAGATCGAGCACGCGGTGGATCTTGGGCCGCGAGTTCAGCTGCGCGCGCAGCGTCGGCGGGATGGCACGAGTACACGTGACCACCGCCGCGTGGCCCGAGACGCCTCCGCTGGCCAGTGCGTCGCTTTCGTCGTCGTCGTCGCTATCCTCCTCGCCATCGTCGCCGTCCTCGTCCGCCCTGTCGACGGACTGGTCCAGGTGCACACTATTGCAGCGCACGACCACGTCCCCGGCCGTCTGCGTGCTGGCGTGACGCGAGCGCAGCATGCGCTCCATGAGCTGGTGCTGCTGCTCCGTGGACCCGTAGCGCCAGAGCAGCCCCACCGCGTGCGAGTTGATGAACCGGTCCATGTCGTTGAGCACCGCCACGTGGCGTGCCTCGCCCTCCACCAGCGCGCCCAGCACGTGATCCAGGTCGGCGGACGCGCGCTCCAGCGGGTGCACCAGCTCGACCGCGTCCAGCGCGTCGCCGTCCACGCCGTATAGCTCCTGCTCCTCGGCCGCACCCACGACCGCCACGTCCTCCACGAACTCGTTCACGACGCGCGAGCCGCCACCGGAGCTCTGGGCGGCTCCTGCAGGCTCAAGCGGACCATCTAGTAGGCCGCTCAGCACGCGGCGCAGCTGCGTCTTCTCGACCGCGAGGCGGTTGACACGCTGCTTGGTCGTGTGTAGCTCGGCGCGCAGCTGCTGCGCCTCTACGCGGAGCTGCTCGCGCTCGCGCTCCACGCGGGCGGCGCGGGCGGCGTCCTGCACGCTGCTCTCGGCCTGGAAGCGCGCGGCGTGCTCGCACTGCGCCAGCAGCGCGTCGTTCTCGCCCAGCGCCGCGTGCGTGAGCTGCAGCAGCGCGAACACGTTGAGCGACGCGAGGTCCCAGACCTGCGCTATCAGCCGCGCCAGCCGCGGGGACAGTGGCGCCAGCACCGTCAGCGTCTGCTTGAGCATGGCCGCACACGTGGTGTGGTACGTCGCGGATCGGGCCGGCAGGTGCGGGTTGTTGCTGTGCTGACTGGGGGACTTAGAGGGGGACAGCGAAGACGGAGAGCCGCTGCTGCTGATGCCGGCGGCGAAGCTGGTGACGGGCTGGAGGCGCGGCAGCTGCTGGATGCAGTCGTGCACGAACGCCTCCAGCACGTCCAGCTCGTGCGCGGCTACATGCAGCGCGTGCCCGCTCATGCTCGAGACTGTCGAAGGAGGCGGATGGATGCATGAGCGAGCCCTGTCTATAATTATAGATGGGCTCGAGGCAAGAGTGAGAGATGATAGCAGGCATCCCGTCACCGACAGGAGAGCGACGAGCTATATTTGCTGTCGGGTAAGACTGTCGCGGCGATCGTCGACACCGGAGTCGCCTCCGGGCGAGCGAGCGAGTGACGTCGCAGGCTTGTGATTGAAGCTCTTGGCGCGGTGAACGGCCACCAAAGAACGAGGCAAGTCGGGTCCACACAGACGGACAGCTCGTGCCGCCATGGCGCATCGGCAGCAGCAACAGCAGCAGATTGAGCTGCAGTGGCTGGACGAGTTTCTCGTGGACGCATCGTCGGCGTCGGCGTCGGCGTCGTCACCGACGTCCAACCAGAAGCGGGAGACTCGGCGCCGCCGCACTCGACCCTCGCCCTTGGAGCCCGCTACGCCATTGACGACAGCGAAGTCCAACGACAAGGACGCCAACAACTGCGAGTCTTCCTGCAGCATCACTCAGCGCGGCGACGGGAGTGAACAACGCGACATCAAACCAGTCGCGTCGCCGGAGATGGGCGACGACGCACTCGCCGACGAGGACCAGTCGAGCGAGAGGGAAGAGGACGAGAGCGAGGCGAGCAGCGAGGACACCGGCGAGTCCATCGACGAAGACTACCAACAGGATGCTAGCTACGAGGAAGACCAAGCGGACGCCGTGGCGGTCCGAGCGCGCGAGCTGGAGCTGGAGCAAGTCGCGCAGGAGAGCTCACGGCGCTGCGAGCAGCTGCAGTCGGACCTGGACGTGCTAGCCGCCCATGTGGACGCGATGACGCGGGAGCGCGAGGCGGCGGCGCAGGAGCTGCGCAGCGCACGCGTGGAAGCGGAGGCTCTGCGCCGGGAGAATGCGCTGCTGGCGGAGCAGAACGCGACGACGACGCACAGGCTAGCCGTGGCGGTCGAGACGCACGAGCAGCTTTTGCTGGCGCTGACGCGGCAGCAGCAGCAGAACGAGCAGCTGCAGGCGTCCAACCACGTGCTCACGCGCGACCGAGCAGCCGCCAAGCGCGCGCTCGAGGCGGCGCAGCTCGCGTGTCGGCGGCTGGAGGAGGAGCTAGCTGGGTCCCACGCGCAGCTGCTGCGACTGCAGGACGAGCGGCAGGCGCTCGAGGCCGCGCTGCAGGCCGCGGCGCATCGCAAGGCCGACAGCGAGGCCGCGCAGCTGCAGCTGCAGGACGAGATGATTCGCAGCCTGCGCGCCGACCTGCTGCAGATGGAATTCGAGTTCAAGACGCTGCGCGTGGACAAGGAGGCGCTCGAGAACAAATTCGCGCACTTGGAGCGCCGCCGCGGCGTCGGGCTCTCCGGCAAAGGCGCAGCTAGTGGGGCGTCCGTGTCGTCGTTATCGCTCAGCGCGTCCGTGGGCGCCGACTACGACGTCATCTCGCTGGAGAAGGCGCCCGCAATTGAGCCCGCGCACGGCAAGAAGCGTGCGACCATCCGCCCGTTCAAGGCGCGCGGCCACGATGGGCACAGCAGCATGTTCGGCAGCCTCATGGACCTGCCCAACTACGTGAGCGAGCGGCAGGAGTCGGCTGCCGCGACGGACAGCAAGACCAGCCACAGCAGCAACAGTCACTACCTCTCGTCGCACCAGCGGCAGTACCAGGCGGGCGAGGAGCCGCACGGCCACGGCCACCATGCGCCCGGGATCGTGTCGCGCATGGCTAAGACGGTGCAGTCGGCCAAGAAGCGATTCGGCGCGCCGATGGCGAGCGAGCCGAAGCCGCACTAGCAGGAGAGGAGAAGTAGAAGGAGGCTTTGTAGCATTAGGGAGTATATGAGAGACGCCGACAGGGAGCAACCCCGGTCGGAGTCGCTTGCTTTGGTTTAAACGGCCTTGATCTTGGCGAGCTCGCTGCTCTCGCTCTCGTCGGCGTGCCCGTCGGCGATCTGCGAGTGGCTGACGAACGACAGGTAGGCATTCCAGAAGAGTCCGACGACGTTGGCGAAGAGCACCTGGAGCGGCGCGGGCACGAAGCGGAAGTTGAGGAGCTGCGCCGGCACCCAGACCGTCCAGTTGGCGCGCGTGGTAGGCCACCAGTCCTGCCGCAGCTTGTCCGGGATGCGGTCCGCCTGGCCCTCGAGCGTGAGCAGCGTCGAGAAGAAAACGGGCAGGAACGTCGGTGCGAAGCCCAGCTGGTCCATCGCGAGTCGCTTGGCGATGGCCTGCGGTCGGATGCTCGTTAGTGGTCAATAGTCAATGCGCGAGACAGGCAGACAACGGAGTGAACGTACCGGCGTGGCGACGCCCGGGACGGTGGCGCCCAGGAAGCGGTACCACAGGTGCAGCACGGGCGACACGAGTGCGCCGTTCATGAACGTGAAGATGGCGAGCCGCTTGACGTCCAGCTTGCCGTCCTCCAGCACGAGCTGGCAGCCCAGGTCGCCCGCGCCGCCGATGGCGCCGCCCGTGACGATCTTGGTGGCCAGCGGTCGCGTCTCCAGCAGCGCCAGGTACTTCTCCCACACGCCCTTGACGGACGACGAGGATGACGAGGACGTGGACGAGAAGCGGCGGTCCACGGGCGCGGTCACGCGCAGCGGCGCGCGGATCGAACGGGCGCGTAGCATGGACAGCATGATGCAGACGGGGAAGAGGTTAATCGCCTACCGGGAGCAAGGGCGAGTGCGCAACGAGCGGCAGGCGGTGGGATGCAAGCGGCGAGAGGGCGGCGGGGCTAACGGCGAGATCGCGGGCTCGGGACGGGGGGAGGCGGAGAAGAAGCGGCGGCTCTCGTCCCATGCACCTCCTCGCTCATCAACTTGGTGCTAACCATGGCGCATCAAAACAGCGTGCTCTAATACACTATAGTGCTCCATATCATCAATTGAGCCCTCTAACATGGGGACCTGTATTTAATTCATCACAGTACGCCCCTACATTACCTGCATATATTAATTATTGAGGTAAAATCATATTGAACAGGTTGAATGAAACCTTTGGCGTGTTATATTACCGCCCCGCAGTGTTAGATTAGGCGCGAGGGTCGTCGCAACATGAGCCAGCCGCAGGCGGAGGACGCGGCGCCGGGCGAGCCGGAGGCACCCGAGATCGTGTCCGAGTTCCCTGCTCCGCCCAAGTTCTTCACGCTGTACCGCGAAGGCCCGGGCGCGGGGCCGGCGCCGCCGCAGCCCATGGCGCCGACGTACCACATGTTCGGCTCGCCCTACAGCACGCAGGACGTGGTGCCCGACCTGCTGCCGGGCGACGGGCGCAAGCTGTACGCGTCAGCGGCGGGCGAGGCGTGCGACGCAGCGGAAGCGGCCGCCAGCGTTGATTACAAGGCCGAGATGAAGAAGTTCGTCCGTCATAATGAGAGAGATGGAGTGAGGACACTGACCGCTGGCGTTGGCTGACAGGATGAACCGGTCGCTGCTGGGCAACTTCGTGGAGCTCGTGGACGTGCTGATGAAGAACCCGGCGTTGTTCAAGTAGGTTTTCCGGCGATGGATGCATGCAGGTGCTCGCTGCCTCTGATACTAACAGCCCGCTCGACGGCAGCTCCAAGCTGGACGACCTGGAGCTGCTGTTCCTCAACATGCACAACCTGATCAACGCGTTCCGGCCGCACCAGGCGCGCGAGACCATCATCCAGATGCTCAAGACGCAGATCGAGGAGCGTCGGGAGGCCGCACGTGAGATCCGCCAGACCATCGACGCGTCCAGGCGCGCGGTCGAGCAGGCGCACGCCGACATGCTGGGCGCCGTGGAGGACGCGCAGCTGCTGGCGTCGGCCGCCTCGTCGCCTCTCCCCGTCGACGACGCGGGCGACGTCAAGATGGAGGATGCCGAGAGCGCCGCCGACACGGCCAGCGTCTCGGAGGGCAGCGAGGCGTCGGCGCTCACACCCGCGCAGCTCGAGCAGGCCGAGGTGCGTGTGTCTGTCGGAGTGGTTGGATGGTGTCGTGTTGACTGATGCCTGTGGTTGGTGGGCTGCAGAAGGCGAAGGAGGCGCAGCAAGTGCAGGAGCAGTTCTTCGCGGCGCTGGAGATGGCCATGGGGTGAACTCAGTCAGCTCTCGCTCGAGGCACAACGAGCAGAAGGCTTGGGATGCATGGCAGTAATATATAACGCAGAAAACACCTCGAGTTGTTGCTGGTGTTGACTGGGAACGCGCTACACACTGACTGGTCTTGTAAACAGCATACCAAGCGCGTGATTCCATGAACCCAACCACGAGCACGAGGAGTTCGTGCGGTTAGACGCCGATAGCCAACAAACACGCAGGCATGACAGCGGAGATGAGATCGTGCTCGTGTAGCTAAAACGTGGACACTGAAAGGTAAATGTTGGAACCGGCTGGCAGCAAGAGCGATCCGTCCGCGACCGCCGAGCGACTCCCGCCACTGCAGTTCCTCAGTCCTTCCTGTCTGCCATGTGCGCTGCCTACTTGTTCCATTTCGTCGAGAGAGCCTTGAGCCTTCGCAAAACACGACCAATGCGCATTACGGGCGAGAGAAAATAAAAGAGAAAGAGACCCAAATGCAATGGCGGACGCCCCAATTACCCGCGGTCGCTTGCTCGTACTTTAGCGCATCGGCAGCTGAATCCACCCACCGTCAGCCGATGACTTCGAATGCGACCGAGCTGAGCAGCGACCGAGAGCAACGTGTTGAGGGGCCGCCTCGACCGACAGAGCTCGCAAACCCCGCCACGCGCCGCGCCAGCTTTCGCGATCAAATGTAGAACATGCAGCGCTCCAGGTTCTTGTGCAGCCCGGTGAAGTCGAAGTTGGACGAGTTCGAGTTGTACGAGCCGATCGTCGACGCGCCGTCCGAGGTCTCGTTCAGGAAGAAGCGCGCACGGGCCGCCGCGAGGTGCGCGTAGTACACGGGCGTCGTGAACGACACGGAGCGCGTGCAGCGCGAGAACGTGTACCCGAGGTAGTACGTGAGCCGCTGGATGTCGTCAGCCGAGAAGTTGTTCTCGTCGTGGAGAACCGTGTAGTGCGCAGGAACGCTCGTACCCTGGATACCCGCGTGGCCGTACAGGAAGAAGTCGAATCGGTGAGTGTCAACGATGCCCGTGTCCACAATGGTGCCCGGAATGACGTTTCCTTTGCGGTCTGTGTCTCGGGAGTTCTGCCCGAACGCGCGCATGTGGTGGCGCTTATTGACGACGACGAACGTGATCGGCGGGCTGTAGTCCTCCGAGATCATCTTGCACGCCTTGCGCAGCGAGCGCATCTCCGCCTGCAGCACGTCATGCATCTGTCCTTCGCTCACGCCGTCGCGGTAATAAATCACGTGCTCGGGCTTGCGGCTCGTGCTCTGGTAGTACGCTAGGAACAGGTCGCGCATCATGCCAGGCAGCTGGATGATGTCGTCACGCGACTTCTGTGCCTCGACGCGAGCAACGTAGCGAGCCGAGAATCGGTCGATTGACCCGACAACCGAGGCGATCGCCGGGCAGAATCCCACACCCGAGCGCGGGTGCTCCACATCCGCGCCAATAATGATCGTCGGCGACGTGGTGACAAGCGGAAGGGGCTCGCGCAAGATTGAGTTCTTGCCGTTCAGCTTCATGTTGATCTTCATGCACACGTTCGCGCAGTACTGGGGGTTTGCCTTCGGGACGTTGGCCGACACGATGCACTGGCTCGGAATGCCAAGCACCGTGTCTGACATGCGCTTGATATCCCCGTATGAAGCGGTGCCCTTGTCTTGCTTGATCACCATGATCAGTTGCGGCGGTCCCTGGTCGCGACGCTCGAGCTCCTTTGCGCACATGCTCATCAGTTCTTCCACTTGAGCACCGCGGTGCTGATCCTTGTGCACCATGTACGGGTTGTCATTGCGTACGGTGAGCCCCGACTTCTCCGCCACACCACAAAGCTCGCGGATGAAGTGGTACACGGCACGCTCGTTGATGTTGGCATCGACCACAACGCCCCAGTTCACGAGCGTCGCACCGTGGACGAACTTCTTGTCGCGCAAGTTCCACGATCCCTGCGACGGGCGCTCCGATACGTTGTCGTACTGGACGTCGGGTGGGTCCAGCACACGCGCATCCACCCTTTCCAGACGCTGCTCCACCTTCAGGCCAAAGGCACTCAAAAACGGGTCGTTCTCAAACCCGGCTTGGCGTACTTGGTCTATGATGTTGCCTTGGCGAACCTTGGGGGGCTGGCTGGTCTGGCGAATAATCTCGGCCGTATCCAGCTCGTTGATGTTGGCGCATCGCTGACCCGCCGCGACTTCGCACAACTCCATCGGAAGCCAGTTCTCCTTTCCGGGTTTCTTGCTTCCGCTCAGGTTTACAGGAGGCAAATGCGCGTGACGCAACTGCGTGTTGTAGCGCTCCTGGAAGTAAGCCGCGACAGACATTTCCTTACCCTTGATATTGACCATCGTACGGTCAGCCCCGACCGGGCTGATGCCGAAAATCGCCCTCTTCCGGTCCGACCGGTGCGTCGGCGTCACTTGGATCTTGCGGATGGCACGAAGCAAGTTGCGCATGTCGCGTTCCTGCAGCTGTCCAATGTCACGCGCTTGCTGGACCTTCAGTGCACCGCAAACTAGGTCGAGCAGCGGCCCAGGCGCATAAAACACCGTCGCAGCTTGATCCACATTCATCACAAGCTTGCGATCCGCAAGCTTGATCGCTTGGTGGTATCCCCAGGACAGTTCCTTGCCGCCCTTCAGCGGGTATGTATTCTTCATCGTGAAGAAGTTCCTTCCAACAGAAATCAAGCTGTACCAGGGAAGACAGGTGTCAGTATCACAACAACCACCACGAAATTATATGCAGCCATGATCCACTCACCGTTGGGCTCCAAGGTGACGAGCAGCAACATCAAGCGCCTGCAGTACCGGCATCACGTTTATCTCTGGATCAGAGAAGTATCTGTCCAGAAGACTCATCGAGATCGTCTCGACAAGCTTCATCTTGACAACGAACGTACTGGGACTCCTGCCACCCTGCTGGACGGCAGCACCACCGCCGTGGGGAGCGTCAGGGTTCACGTCGACAAATTCTTTGTTCTGCCACGGCAATTGCTCGGGTGAATACAAGGCAGCCATGCCGTCATGAACCACTCGAATCCCGTTGAACTCGCTCTCGTACTGGCGCACGGCAGCATTGATGACAGCGCGAACGAGCGAGCGTGGCAGCGGTCGTTCGGGACGCTTCGGTGGAGCTGAAGATTCCGTCATTTCGACGTCTTCGCCTTGCTTGACATCTTCTCCCATGGTGGCATCTTTTTCTTCTTCCTTCTGGTCACCTCCAGAAGGACCGTACCTCGCGTCAGGCGTCCGGCCGACGTCCACATGGTACTTGAAAATCTCGCGGGCTGTTGAGTCGATGGAAACGCCAAAGAAGTTGACTTCCAGAGGACTAGTGCGTCCCTCCTTTCCGGTGCTCGGACGGCGGCAGATTGCGTAAGTCTGCTGAATGCTGGAATGGTCGTCACGAACGTCACGGGGTCCTCCGCGGCCACTCCACTCATCCTGAAGGCGCGGGTCGGCGATGGGATCGCCAATGGTCTCATAGCCATGGCCAGTGACGATACCCGCCCCAGCACCTTGCACACCGCGAGGGCCCCCGAAGCCGCGACCACCTCCGCGTCCACCACCACCGAAGCGGTCGCCACCACCGCGTCCGCTGCCACTGAAGCGATCGCCGCCACCTCCACCATAGCGATCGCCGCCACCTCCACCATAGCGATCGCCGCCGCCCCGACCACCACCGTAACTACGATCATCGCGGCCAGAGCTCGGAGCCCCACCACTGTAGCCACGGTCGTCTCGGCCGCCACCACCACCGCCATATCCGCGGTCATCGCGAGCCCCACCACCGCCTCCGTATCCGCGGTCATCACGTCCACCACCACGGCTGTCACCACCACCGTAGCCACGCAAGCGGTCGTCGTAGCCTCCGCCGCTTCCGCCGTATCTGCCGTATCCGCCACTGCTGCTACTGCCGCCAGTGTATCCGCGGTCGTCGCGTCCGGAACTTCCACTGTATCCGCGGTCGTCATAGCCTCCGCGGCTCTCGTACCCGCCGCTGCTGCTGCCTCCATAACCGCGGTCGCCGTAGCCACCGGACGAGCTGCTGTAGCCTCTGCTGCCACTGCCACTGTTGTAGGCGCCTCGGTCGTCGTACCCGCGATCGCTGTAACCACGCTCGCTGTATCCGCGGTCACCATGGCCGCTCGAGTACCCAGTGCTTCCTCGGGAGTCGTAAGCGGCACGCTCGTCGTAGCCGCTGCGCTGGCTGTCGTAACCTCCGCGGCTGTCGTACTCGCGGTCGTAGTGGCCGCTCGAGCTCGCGCTGTAGTCGCTCCGGCCCGACTCCGAGTACCCGCCGGCGTACCCGCGCGAGTCGTACCCGCCGCTCCCTCCGCGCGCGTACTCGTCGTAGCCACCAGAGCTGGGGCGGGCCTCGCCGTACCCCGCGTAGTCGCCGTACCCGCCGCCGCCGCGCGAGTCGTACCCGCGCTGTTGCTCGTAACCGCCGCGTGCGTAGTCGCCTTCGCGCGCGTACCCTCCGGCGCTGCCGCTGCTGCTCGGGCGGTCGCCGTAACCGCGCTCCCGCGACCGATCGCGCTCCCGCGACCGACCGCGCTCCCGGCCACCGCCGCCGCCGTCGCCGTACCCCCGGCGGTTGCCGTAGCCGCCGCCGCCGCCGCCGCTATAGCTCATGACCGCCTCCGCACTTTCGCCCTTTCTCTTCCTGACTAGTTAGTACTGGGGCGAAGATCGGGGTGGAGGGGGGCAAGCCGAGGGAAAGCTTCAAGCGCGGGAGACTGCCAGTTGCAGGTTCAGAGGGGAAAGCGGCACCCGCCCAACCATGATGCTAGAAAAGGCTGGGGTAGAGATAGTGAAAGCAAACCAGGTTGCTGGATGAGGGGATTCGGGACTGGAGCAACGTCCAGTACAGTACACTGCAACTGCCTACAATCGACAAGTGAAACGCCTTCGAATAAGAGAAAGTGCGCGCACACCACTGGACAATACGGTACGCTCGCGACAAAGATACTCCCATCGGATGCGTGTCACTAAAGCGAGTCAACGACGGTTCTAGTTGAAGTGCTCACGCTTGTGTACCCATTCTTGCTGACAGCGAACTGGAGCCGCTCGACCAAAAGGCCGCGCCCGTCGCAACTAGCGAGATGGCAGCAGCTTTTGGGCGATCTTCCGCGCGGTTTAGTCCCTGCCCACGTATCCATACGCGCACCGTCACTCTTAGGGCGGACGAAGCCATCGAGCAACAGCGACACTCACCGACACGTAGCGGCGCTACGTGTCGGTGAGTGTCTCAACGCGGTTCTGCGCTCTACAGACACGCGGTGATGAACGCGTGTGTGCCATATCGTGTCCGCTCCGCGATCATGTGTAGCATATTTCAAAGAAATGTGACCACTTCGCATGGGTCGGCACCGCCTCGCAGTTCGGCGCCTTCTATGCTGTGGATCTTCAGTCACCATGTTCTTGGTGACGACGAAGCGATGCACGCTTCCCTCACTACTTGCTGGTGGTGTCTAGTGTGTATTTCGAGATGTACGCTTCAAAGCAGGGGGCGACGTGATGGGTATGACACCTTTTGACTTACTCCATGCCGGTTTCAACATCCCTGGACAGCCACAAGAAATTGCTCCGCCCGACACCAGTTACGGCAGCGGCGACCACACATCCATCCATCCGGCAGACGGAGGACTCGGCGGTTTGAGATGAGCTCTGCAACGTTGCGACAAAATCTCGCGGCCATCTCAACGCGTCACCCGTCCACGTCTTGGACACCCACTTCACCCAGCACCACAATCCAGTCGCGGGCGCCGACGCGACGACCGCGTGCGTCGCATCCCCAGTAAATCACGCGGCGTTATGCATGCCGGCACGCCCAGCCATCTCGGTGCCTTTGCCCTGTGAGCGCGCCCAGCCGGCTTCAACCAGTTCCCTCGGATGGTCCGCCGCAATCACCTTTGACAGGGTTATCGCGCCTCGTTACCATCATTCCCGGTCCCCGGTGGATTTTTTCGAGAACAAGCCTACCATCATTCCGCATCCGTGCACATGCTGACTGTTGGTCTCTATCTCCTCATTGGTTGAAACTCTCGTCCAGAAAACGACTCCCATTGGCTAAAAACATGTACCCACTTGTCTTCCGCCACCGCATACCGGGTAACCCGCCGGCGGTCCTCATTGCGGAAAAGAAGCGGCCGGAAGAAGCCGCCGACTGCCTCGCCACCCGCTCGTCTTAGCGCTTTACGCCGCCTCCCAGCTCCCCCGGACGCCCCCCCACACGTGCCGAACGCCATGACGACCGCGCTGTGCCAACCGTCGGTCGCGCCAGTTGCGAAAATGGACGCTGTCGTCTACCCCTCGGCCCCCACACCCGCCAAGCGCATGCTGCGGCAGTACCAGGTCGAGCATACGCTCGGCTCGGGCCTGCAGGGCAAGGTGAAGCTGGGTGTGGACACGGAGACGCAGCAGCGCGTGGCGCTCAAGATCATCGACTGCGCCAAGCTGAACCGCAAGGCCATGATCAACGTGTACCGCGAGGTGGAGGCAATGTCGCGCGTGGCGCACCCGAACGTACTGCGCCTGCTGGCCGTGCACGACGAGCTCGAGTACACCAAGAAGGACGGCTCGAGCAAGAAGGTCATCCTGATCGTGCTGGAGCTCGCCACGGGCGGCGAGCTGTTCGACTTCATGATGTACACGGGCTGCTTCAGCGAGTCGATCGCGCGCGCCTACTTCCAGCAGCTGATCGCCGGCCTGGAGGAGTGCCACGCGCAGGGCGTGTACCACCGCGACGTCAAGCCCGAGAACCTGCTGCTGGACGAGAACTTCTCGCTCAAGATTGCCGACTTCGGCCTCTCGGGCCTGCGCGAGGGCGACAACGGCGGTATCGCCGAGCTGTACACGCAGTGCGGCACGCGCTCGTACATGAGCCCCGAGGTATTGTCGTGCCTGCCGTACGAGGGCGCGCCCGCAGACGTCTGGTCGGCCGGCGTGGTGCTGTTCATCATGCTGGCGGGCTTCCCACCCTTCCAGATCGCTACGAGCCAGGACTGGTGGTTCCGCGCCTGCGCCTCCAAGCAGTACCAGGCCTTCTGGGCAGCGCACGCGCGCTCGGCCACCTTCTCGGCCAGCGCCATGTCGCTCATGTCGCGTATCTTCCGCGTCGACCCACAGGAGCGCATCACGCTCGAGGAGATCAAGGTGCGACCGCCTGAGTATCATTCTACTGGCTCACAGAACATCGACTAACTCTCGCTTACCGCTATGCAATGCAGGCGCACCCGTGGTTCAAGGAGGAGGCGGTGCCGGTCGAGGCGCTGCACGCTGAACTGATGCGGCGGAAGGTTCAGGTGGACGAGGAGAAGCGCAAGGAGCGCGAGGAGAAGGCGCGCTCGGCGGGCAAGGACCACATGCAGGAGGGCGAGTTCGATCCGTTCGACATCCCGCGCACGCGGTCCGTGCAGATGTCATTCCTGTCGGAGGCCGGCATGGAGGAGGCCTTCGCGCCGCTGTACCCCAAGTCTAGCGTCGCGCTGTACACGAGCTTCCAGTCGGCGCACTCGCCCGCCGAGGTGCAGGCGCGCGTGGAGGCGGTACTGGCGGACACGTCGGCGCGCCTGGTGATGCGCAAGAGCCGCTTCAAGACCAAGGTGTCAATGCCCGCCGAGGACATCAGTTTCACCGTGCGGATCTACTCGCTGCCAAATGTAAGTCCAAGCGTAGCACAGTCGTAGACGGTTGAGTGAAGTGGCTCTGGTCTCACGCGTTACTCGGTGTTGCGATGGTCGATCCCAGGCGGCGGAGCGATGCATCGTCGAGTTCCGGCGGACGAGCGGCGACTGCTTCCAGTTCCACGAGGTGTACAAGAAGCTGAGCGCACTGCTCGCGGACCTCGTGTGGACCGAATCGACCGCGGCGAGCGGCGACGACGACGATCACGTCGGAGGGAGCGGCGAAGAGCTCATCTCGGACGAGGCCATGATGATTTAAGACGGCGCGAACCGAACAAGCGACCGCGATTGCCCACCCCAGTCAACGGCAATAGGATAGTATAGTTGTGTGTATCAGCAGCGAGTGCATTTGGACAGAGGACGCCGGCTTCACATCGCCACCCAGCGTCGCCAATCCCCGTCATCAATACGAAATATCTACGTACACATTGCGTAAGGCATGCTTACAACCCGATCAGTCTTTACCACTCGAGACTCGCCTCACACCAGCAGTTGATCGGCCGGTAATGCAAGGAGTCGTGATAGACCTCTATGCTGAAGAAGTGCAGCGCACTCTTCAACCTGTTCATGCAACTGGCTGGCTGTACCATTGGTTGGCACTGGACATTCTTCCTTTCATTATCTCCCGGCTCTGTTGGTTGAGATCTATACGCTTAATGGAGTTGGCCATGTTAAAGGCAGGGACGACGCTGACAGGCACTACTCCCAAGCGAAGACACCGTCGGATCCTCTACTCAGCGCTCGAAAAGCTGGTTGGAGTCTGTAGTTTCCCATCACAACGAGAACAATCAGCCTATCACGAACCAATGGCGCGCATATTTTCACTGCGGGCGCGTTGGAATGAGGTCACTTTACTTGAAACTGCATGTCAAAACTCCAGCGGATTATCGACTGCACGAATCACATCCACCATCGTGGTCCATCACGATAGCCTGTCGCTGGTGAGGTGCTGAACCTCGCCACCGTCCTCTCAAAATCTCTGCGTCCTCCCCAGCTACTCGATCTCAATTTCGACCGGAAGCTCGCCGTAAATGCTCTGGAGCCAACGAATTTGCAGCGCGGCCGCCAGCTCAGCGGCAGTTTGCTCGCTGGTCACATCCTCATCAGTCAGGGTAAACGCCAGCGTCTTGGTCTGATTCGCGAGCATCAGGAAGGTGTTGGAGCTCCAGATGCCGCGCCATCCGGGGACATCTAGCTCCACGAACAGCGCGACGAAACCCGACGACTCGATCGTCACCTCGAAGGTCGTTGCGTCTCCGTTGCTAGCTGGCGTCACCAAAGCGTTGATGCTGCCTGAGCCCAAGTGGAGGTGCTTGTACGGAGCGAAGAAGTGGTAGGTGTCTTCGCACGCGCGGGCGTTGTCGATGCTGCATCGCACATACAAGAAGCACGACTGCCGCGTGCAACCGGTTTCCTTCTCGTCGAGAAGCACGCGAATGTTTAGCTGGCGGATTGGCTTGCTCTCCTATGGTATCAGGAACGTGTTAGTCAATACGCCGTTATCACAGCGCATAGCAAAGTAGTGCGACGTACCAGTGGCGACAGAGCTACCGCCTCGCGCCAGACGGTCTTGACAAGCGCACCAGACACCGTCCGTCGCAGTTCGTAGTCAACCACCACGCTGACATCGGCGTTGATGTCACTGACGCCAAAGATACCAAGGGTGCCATCATCTGCCTGCTCGTAGATCGACAGGATAAAGGGCGCGAATTCGCGCTGGACGACATGGTGGAGGCTCTTCCACCGCCCCGAAAACTCCATGCTCGACCAGCTCGTTCCCTCCCAAATGTCGTTCAGCTGCCAGTACAGGATCCCCATCGTCATGCCGAGGTCGTGGTGCTTCCCCCGGCGCCATGTTCGGATGGCCGTCTGGTAGCACAGCGCTTGCTGGATTTGGGTCAAGTAGAGGTACGAGTCGATACGCTCCGCGATGTCAAAGCCGAATTTGTCTTCGTCCGTGGCGCCGAAGGGCTGGCTGAGCCACTTCTCGTCTCGGAAAGGAAACGGCACGTGGAAACGGCGCTCCATCTGTGTCAGCATTTGACGCGTTCCGTTCTCATGGCGCTCGCGGAACTTGAGCAGCTCCCAGAACGACTGGAAGGAAGCCCAGTCGGAGGGCGAGCTAACGCGACGCAAAGCAGGTCCCGACGGGGCGCTCTGGAAGCCGAACTCCGAGATGAATCGAGCGCGCGGGTACATCTGAAAATCCTGGCAGTCGCCGTCGTAGTTGTAGAAGTGGACATCCCTGCCATTATTGTGCGCAACACAGAGCACACACGTCACCGTCAGAGGAAATTGAGTGTGAGCTTATCGAAACGCGATATCAAAACGTACCCATATGCAACACCGTTACTCGAGCCCCAGCGCTTGACGTAGGGGTCGTATGAGTAAACTCCGTTGGACGGAGACGTGTCGACAAAGGGGCGCGCGGGGTCCAGTGACTTGACCAACGGGTAGATGATGTCCACGAACAACTTGGAGAAGTCGGCGACGGCAATGTCGCGGTTGAAGGATTCGCCGGGCGGGAAGAACGTCGCGTTGACAAACTGCTCCATCATGTTCTCGTTCTCGTTGTTGCCGCCCCAAATGGCGATACTCGTGTACTTGCGGAGTCTTGCCAGCTGGAACTTCACTTCCGCTTCAATGGTCTTAAGAAAATCGGTGTCTCTCGGATACCTACCAAAGCATTTAGAAGCCGTGACATTAGATATTGAGTCGATCGATTACTCAACCAGCAGTAGACCTCCCGCCAGGCATGAACAACAAGGACTTACATGCCGCAGGCAAACATGAGCTCTTGCCAGACAAGAAGCCCCAGTCGATCGCACTCTGAGTAGAAATGGTCTGACTCGTATCGCCCTCCGCCCCAGACTCGAATCTACATCAACGAGATGAATCATATCCAAGTGAGTTGGTGATCAATAACCGCTCCTTCCAGTGTACCGCAATCCAGCTCACAGCACCCACCATATTCATGTTTGCTGTGTGCGCACTGCTCAGGAGGTGCGTTATGATTGTCCTGTTGACTCGCGTTGGAAACGAGTCGGAGGGAATCCAGTTCGCGCCCTTGACGAAGATCGGAACGTCGTTCACTTTGAAGTAAAACGTCTTGCCCGGTGTGCCTCCAGCGGATGTGTCGTCTTGAACGAGTTCCACGCGCCGGAAGCCGAGGCAATGCGAGATGGACGCCGCGCCAGTCGCGTGCTGAGCATTAACGCGCAGATCGTAGAGGTGTGGTTCGCCGTATCCGTTGGGCCACCACAAGGTTGGGTTCTTCACCGTGAATCTGTCACGCCACAATTCGTCATCACGATCATGGTAAGTATGTTGAGTACAAGTCCCCACTGACGTTGTTCCCAGCTCACAACTTACGAGAGCTGGACTGGAGCCTCACCAGTCCAATCCGCACCAATTGATCTCGTGAGTGAGCCCTGCTGCTCCCCGTTCAGGAACACACTGAAGGCCACGCTGTCAAGCCCGACACTGGGCTTCGCAACGGCCACGCGCACAGTGACCATTGCAGTCGCGTCGTTTGCGCCAAACTGCACGTCCGCATCAATCGCCTCAAGAGTGAGAGACGGGGAAGCAACTTCCAGGTACGCACTGCCAGCCATGCCCGTGCTCGCGTACGCCGGACCCCAGTCCCATCCGAAGTCCGATCCCGCCTTGCGCATGAACGATCGGTGCGACGGCTCGGCCCACACGTTGTAGTTGACGGTCTCCGGCACGAAGTACGGGTATTTGGCAGCCTGCCCTTGCACGCAACCATCAGCAATCACTACAACGAGCGCGACCAGCATCAACCTGAGAACGTACCGCATCGCGAGCGTACTGCGTCGCGGGCGAAAACACCACCGTGATATTGTTCTCCGTCCCCACCGGCGCCAGAACGCTGATCACGTCAAACTCGAAGGGCCGGAAGGAGTTGGCCGTGTGCGCGAGCGTGCGGCCGTTCACGATCACCTCGGCCGGCCCGTCCAGGCACTCGAACACGAGCTTGGCGTGCGCGGGAGCCTGGTCCAGCGCCACGCTCGTCTCGTAGACCCATGTCTCCTCGGCCACCCAGCGGTATTCGAGCTCGTTGTAGCGGAAGTATGGGTCGTCGATCACGCCCGCGGCCATCAGGTGCGTGTGCGCCGTACCCGGCATCGACGCGTTGTCGACCTGCAGCGATCCGTTGCGCACCCCAAACGCCCACGAGTCGAGCGGGATGCGCGCTGCGAGCGTCATCAGGGGCGCCACCGCCGCGACGACCGCCGATGCCGCCCAGCGAGCCATTTACAGCTAGGGGGAGCGACCGGGAGCGGAGGTCCACGCGCGCCGATCAATGGTCGAGATCGCCGAATGACGAGGGGGAGGAGGGGAGACGCTGGATGTGGTCGAGAACCATCACTCTGAAAGCATAGTGAAACCCATAGAGTCGGCCGGAAAAGACGGATTTTTGATGTGCATCAAGCTGAGCTTCAACACACATGCCCGAGGGTAACAAACCTCAGCACCTCGGATTTAAGGTTTTATCATGCTCGCCCAGCTTGGAACTTGGAACAAGAAGAACACTTGCGGTTTGTATGTGTCATGAACGCAGGGAGCACGGTGGTCTTCTTGACGTGGCACATACTACTTCTATAAATACTATCCCCTCTTACGTTCACTATGAGAATAAATATAACGAAACCGTAAAAAAGAAACCGAAAAAATCGAGTGCCTGGGTACGAAACGTAACCTGGTTCTAAACAGGTCAGAAGCCAAGGCAGACGGACACAAAGAGGGGGGAAGGAAGCAAAGCACGGAAGGCCTAAAGGAAGGGAGGAAGACCCGGGGCACCTCACTGCTTCCGAAAATAACCGAGGGGGTTCTTCTCCACGGGCAGCAAAGGCGGGCCAGGCGGACGCACACACGGCGCGCGGGCACTCGAGGCGGCGAGTTCAGCGGAGATGGCGACGCGGGACCTGACGCGCACGTTCGCGCAGCTGCGGTCGGACGCCAAGGCCAAGAGCCTGCGCCGCAAGAATATTGTCAGCCATGCGGAGGAGGGCAACGCGCTCATGAAGGCGCCGGACGCCACTGTGGTGGCCATCGCGCCCGGCTGGGTCGACGTCGTGGGCGAGACCAATCAGCATGTGGCGCGGATCAAGGACATGAGTACGGATAGGTTGGCGCTGGTCGGCCGGCCGTCGTGTCTGGTCAGGTGGGCGCAAGTGATCTGATATTGTTGTGTTATGTGCTTCCTATCGAACGGCAGTGGACAAGCTGGGTAAGCTGCACACGAAGCGGCTGATGGTGCGCTTCGACGGGTCCGAGTCGCAGCACGAGCAGGAGATCGACCGCTTCACGCAGGAGATCACGGACGAGTTCCGCCTCGCGGAGCGCGGGCTGCAGCGGATGGCCAACAACATTCAGGGCGACAACTCGGCGGCCGACGCCAAGACCAAGCAGAACGTCCAGCGGTGCGTTCGCTGTCGCTGTCTGATACAGAGCGAGACTGGTTTCCATGATTTGACGTGTCCATGGTCGTTGTGTGATGGTGTTATCAGAGCACTCGCGACGCAGCTACAGACTCTGTCGGGGGAATTTCGGAAATCGCAGAAGGAGTACCTCGCGCGCGTCAAGAAACAGAAGCAGGGCCCCGGCGCGTTCGACTTTCTCGAGGAAGACAAGGCCAAGGCCCGTCGAGGCATGGACATGGTACGGTCGTCTATCTAGCTTACTTCACACGTTATATGCCTAGAGCTGACGTGGTTGGGTCCCTTCCGCCTGCTGTCACACGCAGGGCTTTAATAAGGCGCAGATGACGGAGCTGGAGATCCAAGAGGACCTGATCAACGAGCGCGACGAGGAGATCCAGCGCATCGCGCAGTCCATCACGGAGCTTGCAACAATATTTAAGGAGCTGGCCGTGCTCGTGATCGACCAGGGCACGATCCTGGACCGTATCGACTACAACATGGAACAAGTCGTGGAGCAGACGGAGAAGGGTCTCGTGGAGCTGGAGAAGGCGGAGCAGATCCAGAAGAGTAGCCGGCCGATGAAGTGCATCGCCCTCCTGCTGGGCCTCATCTTCATCATGACGCTGCTGCTGGTGCTCAAGCACTCGTAGTGCCGGGAGCAGCAGACAGCGGCGAGGGTCAAGAGCAGAGGACCAGGCCGTAGCGTTGGATACTCCCCCCCACTCGATGCCAGTCGCCGGCTCCAGCAGACGCAGTCGTCCATGTGCCTCTGCGCTTGTGTCAGTGGCCCCACACCCGAAATACAAACCTGCATCGTAAACCAATAATTAGCGCGAATTTTGCAATCGAGTCGTTGTCCCCCCAGTCTCTCATTGAAATCAATCAGAACACATAATTATGGATTCAAATATAAATAATAGTTATATTAATGATCAAACCATATCGACAATAGTCGAATCCATTATTGCATGATATTTTTTTCCCCTTTTTACTAGTTGTGGGTGCCACGACAACTCCACGACTGATCCAATAATAAGTTGTCGACCATTGCGACGACCACCCAAGCCCAAAGCTCGAAGCTCAAGGCTCGCAGGCTGGACGAGTGCGGACGCCCTGACAGCAGCGGACGATGGACGACGCGCAGGCTGCCACCGCCGAGGAAGAGCGGCAGCAACAGGCGCTCATGCGCTCACTGCGCGCGTTCGTGGACGCGCTGCGGGATATCAAGCGCGACGCGGCGCCCGCCGCCGACGCGCAGAAGGCCGTGCGCGCGCTCTGCCTGGCGCCGGACGAGCGCTGGGGCGAGCAGCAATGCCGCGAGAACGTCTGGCGTACGGGTCTCGTGCCCATGCTGCAGCGGCTCTGCCTGTGCATGGAACGCCTGGACCGCATCGAGGTATCGTTCGAACAGCGCGTTGTGGTCGCTGCGAGTGGCTAACGGATCGCGTGTCGTGCTGGAAGCAGCAGCAGCAGCAGCAGGCGGCGCAGGCCAGCCCAAGCGCCAGGCGCAGCGAAGAGAAGCCCAAGGCGCCCGCGGGACTGCTCAGTCTGCGCGACTACTCGGTGCTGCAGGCCGTGATGGAGATCCTGCTCTGCTGGGCGGTCTACCCGCGCGTGGAGTCGGGCGTGCTGACGCCGATCCAGCGCCGGCGACCCACGCGCACACTAGCGAGTACGCTCACTGTCGGTGTACTGCATGCCATCGTATGACTCAGCGTCTCACTCTTGTACATTGCACCGACAGTCTCGACGAGCGTCTTGTTGTGGGGCGCGGCAGGTCCGACGCCCGTGGACGACGGCGACGACCTGCTCACGATCGCGCAGGTCATGATGCAGGTGCTGTCCCTGCCACAGTTCCGGCCCATCCTGCTCCCCAAGTACACGATCGAGCTGCTGGCCGTGCTGGTGTACGGCGGCGAGGTCAAGTCGGGCGTGCGGGTGGAGACCGAGGCGGAGTTCCGCCGCCTGCGCGAGTTCATCATGCGCACGCTGCCGCTTCGGCTCGTCATGGGCAGTATACGCGCGGCCCTGGAGCAGGCGACAGGGCGCTCGTCGGTCGTCGCCGCCTTCAAAAAGCGCTGCGCATACCACCTGTCCCATCTGGCGATGGAAGACAAGGGCGTCATGACGGTAATCGAAATCCTCCTCGGCGCTGTCGAGGACGGCAACACTCAAGCGCGGATGCAAGTCGTGACGCTGGTGCGGCTCTCGTTTTGCATTGGGACTGCAGCGATGCGCGTACTGATACTTCTGTTGCGCTTGTTGGTCATTCCAGGTGTGCCAATGCCCGAGCGACGTGGACCCCGACGAGTACATGAAGGCGCTGTGCCGACAAGTGAGAGGCTTGCTGTCTGCCTCCAACCGGGACAGCAAGCTACTGTGCGAAATGGGCGTGCTACTCGCGGACCGAATCGCTTCGACACACACCCGCATATTCGAAACGCACTTTATGACGCCAATTTTCGAGCCACTGCTACGATACGAAGACGATGACTCGGCCACCAGCAATCGGCCAGCCAGCGCTACGGTCGCAGGCGAACACGACCTCGCCGAGTGCGTGACAGCCGCGCACCTGTTAGTGTGCGGCCCACCGCCATCGCAGCAGCTTCTCCAGGCCCTGGCGCCGGTCATGCGGCCCCTGATTCACATGTACGCATTCGCGACCAACAGCAAGAGCTTCCAGCGCCAGCCGCTCCAAGATATCCTAGTGGGTACGTCCACTCTTCTGGCAGAGTGATTGACTCGCATTGTGCTCATGGACTACATATGATTCTTCCTTTTGTTGTCGATGCCCTAGCATGGATCAAGCTAAGCACTTGGGCGGATGTGTTCCTCCAGCTCGCAGTCATCCCCGTGAGCATCCCAGTGCAGCCAGCGGTACCCGTTAGCAGCAGTGCAGCTTTACCTACGCGGACATTCCGGACGACGATGCACCGTGAGTTCTGTGCCGGCGGTAGCGGAGGCATCGCAATGCGCCGTATCCAGTCTGGGACGTCGGGGGAAGACACCATCAGGCTGAATCTGCAGTCAGTCATCGAGCCTCTGGTGGAGGTGCTCACTCTGAAGGAGCTGGAGTCAGTCGCTGTGGTCGGAGACTTGTTCGCGTCCCTGCTGCTGACGTACATGGACGTCAAGCGCAAATCGCCGTCAGCCATCCTGCCGCCAGTTGCGCCCAGTGTCGTCGGCTCCGACGAGAAGTTGAGCGTGTACGAGGCAGCGAAGATGCCCTCGACGCCTCTAGGTGTTGAGATGGTGCTGTTCTTACTGTTGTCCGTCACGGAGTCGCTCGGTCCGGCGGTTCTGCGCAGCGCAGAGACAATTCTGCAGTGCATCGCCACTGTCCTGACGTCGTTCAACGCCCCGACGACTCGTTTGATCGACTCAGTTGATGGAGACGCCTCGCTAATCAGACCGACAGCGAACGAAGAGGAAGAGGACGAAGAGGAAAGCGTCGAGATGCTCACAATCTGTCTCGGCGTCGTCATGACGATCCTCGAAGCAGGATCATCACAGCGGAGCGCGTCGGAAGAGGCGGAACTGAAGCGCATGCTGCCCGTCTTGGAGGCATTATCCGATCACTCGCGGCCTGACATCGCCGAGCTTGCCAGCGAGGCCCGCGTGCGGATCCTCAGTCGCGACGCGGGTTACGATCAATCCGCGAGCAGCCGCGACCGGAAGCAGAAGCAGGAGTCGTTCGCAGAGGTGCTCCAACGCGCTGAAGACGACCTCAAAAATGTGCTGACGCCACTGCGAGCGCGGGGAGTCGTGACGCTGACAAAGCTGGTGCGGGCGAGCCAACTCCACCGCGGAGATCGCGAGTGGACGCCCAAGATCGAGCTGCTCATCAAGATCTTCCTGCGGCACCTGGAAGACGCTGAGAGCTATGTGTTCCTCGCAGCAGTCCAAGGCCTGTCGACTCTCGCAGACATCCACCCGGACGTTGCCATCCCGCTGCTCGTGGCTGCGCTCCAGGATCCGAAGCGCCAGTACTCGTTGCAGACGCGCATCAAGCTGAGCGAAGCGCTGCTGTTCGCAGCCAAGCGGTGCGGAGAAACGCTGCCCAAGTACGCCAAGGTGTTCGTGTACGCGTATTTGGACTGCATCCGGACGAAGGCGAGTGCTGCCGGCGCCGCGAAAGCCAAACCCGCGGCGAACCGCGTCTCGCTCATCCAGGAGATCTCAAGCGACGATGACAGTAGCCGAGACAAAACTCCACGATCACAACCAATGCCAGCGCCTGCTGCCATCACCGAACCATCGACGGAGGCAGCAGAGGCTGGAGCGGTGCGGCTAGAAGAAGCCACATTCCGCGCTAGTTGTCTGTCCAACCTGGCCGAGGTGTGTGCGTTGCTGCAGTG
Organism: Phytopythium sindhum; assembly: GCA_023334395.1. Lineage (NCBI taxonomy): Eukaryota > Oomycota > Peronosporomycetes > Pythiales > Pythiaceae > Phytopythium > Phytopythium sindhum. The sequence continues at coordinate 72,187 of JAASGW010000040.1, forward strand.
GAGTTTGCAGCCGTTCGCCGTCGACGTGATCACGTGCGTGCTGGGTGTCCTGCAGCTCGAACTGGACGACGGACCTCGACGGCAACCAAGTCGCTCCGTCGGCATTACTCCTGTCAAGACCACCGTCCGATCAGCTGAGGATAGCAAGACTGACGATGACACTAATGAGGCGAACACCAAGCCAACGCCACTGCCTCCACCAGTGCCGAGCCCCGTGATCGCTGTGCGTCGCGGCGCTGTGTTCGTGCTCAAGTACCTGATCCAACTGCTCGGGTGGAAGGCGCTCGAGGTGCTGCCCGACCACCTCGCGCCCGTGTACCACACGCTCAAGCACGTGGCGCGCACGGACCGAGACGCCGTCGTCGTGTTCCACGCCCAGCGAGCGCTCGACGCGCTGGGCGACGTGATGCGCGCCGAGCTCTTCCCGCGCGTGGAGCAGCAGGACGAGGCCTTCGGTATCGCTTCGAAGCTGCGCATCGTCTGAGGCTATTCAATTCGTGTGGTTAGTTCGTTAACGCTTAAGTTTTGATCATTGTGAGTCCAGTCTACAATGTGTCTGCTATCGGAATGTGATGAAGCGCTCGCAATTGCCATTGATGGTCGTTGAAAGTGCACTGATAACGCCTAGACGGCCGCCGTCAAGGGCGTCAAGGCCCAGCCATCCTGTCTCATCAGATCAATCGCGTTCTGGTTTCGACCGCATCGGTGCATCCGCATCTTGGTTGTCACGATCTTGTCGCCCACCTGCGTGCGAGCGTCGGACGCTGTGGCGTTCACTCGTCGCACCAGCTTGTCAATCATCGACCGCGTCTTGAACCGCCAGTCGGACGTTTGGCGCGCGTCTTGTACCGATCTGGGAGCGTTTCCACTGGGAGCGTTTCCACTGGCAGCGACGGCCGGAGCCTCGGCAGGGACCAGCGGAGTGCACACGGCCACGAACGCGTCGTCGTCCGTCTCGATGAACTCGTCCGCGAACGCCCACCGCCAGTCCGTCTCGGCCTCTCGCGCTCCCGGACGAAGCACGCGCATCACAACACGCGCGGCGCTCCGCATCTTCCTCGTGATCCGACTCACCAAGCTCTTAACGGAGGTCTTGGGGAAGGCCATCTTAGAGCTAGAGGCAGTGGTGTTGGTGGAGACGTCGATCGTGGCCAGGACAATCAAGAGTGGCCGCGGTGGCGTTCATGGCCGCGTCCTCGAGTCACACTGCCGCCATGGTGGCCCGTTGTACCAAGCGGCTATAGTCGCTCCCGCCTCGCCCAGAGGGGCTAGTACGCCGTGAGACGTCCTCGACATCCTGGTTTGTCGTGCGGAGCGTCAGCTTGGCATTGACAGAACTAAGGGCGTCGGACTGGCGAGGGTGAAGACAGTCGCATCCGCTGCCAGTCTCATTCCCGCGGGATCGAGGTCGTCCCGTTGCCAGTCGCTCTAGCCGGCAAGAGTAGGAGGAGGACTCACTCGTTCGGGCACGCGAGTGCGTAGCACAGCCCTCGTCCTGCCGGAGCTTTGCAGTCGCCCTGCACAGCTTGTCGTAGGCGTCAGCCCCCCTCCCCCCCTCCCCCCATCTTGCGTCACAAGTCACAGGCTGAAGTGACTGTGACGTTGAGATCATACAAACAAGGAGTGACTGATCCTAGGTGTACACAGTGCATATCGAATCTGGCGGCGCGATCATTCGGCGCGGAGGGCAGGAGTCGGAGGTGGCAAAGCAGCAAAGGCGGCGGCGGCGCGCGCTTCCTCGCTCTGCCAGCGCTTGCCCCGCCGCCGCCGTCCGCTCTCTTGCTCGGCCGCGCCCGGGACTCCCACGTCCCCACGATCCCCAACACTCGTCGGCCTCGTCGATCCATACCACTACCGACCCGTTCGCCAAGTCTGGGCGTCTCCTCACACTTACGATCCAGTGTGGCGCCACCGTCACGACCACGACCACGACCACTGCCGTCTGCAGTCGTCTGCGCGCCGACGCGGTCGTCCCCCGTGCCGAGCGCTCCGTCGCCGCGCTGGCCGAGCGCTACGAGCGGGCGCCGCCCGCAAAATTCTGTGCAGGCACCGCTTCAAGCCAGCGCCGGCGGTGGCTCTTGTCGTAGTCGCCAAGCCGCGCGAAGACGCTGCGTCGCCGTTGTCGATGGCGGCCCATGCCTTGACGAACGCGCCCCCCGTCGGTGCCCAGCAGCGTCTCGACCGCCGCCAGCAGCGACGACGAAGAACAAGACTATGACAAAGACGGGGTCTTTGGATGGAGCGAGTCGGAGCCCAAGCTCGACCGACAGTAAACTCTGCTTGCGCTCACACTGGACGACCGCCAAACCGCGCGCCGTAAGAGCTTCGTGAGCGGCATGGGGGCCAGCCACCGCCGCTGTCGACGCGCTGGGCGACCGCCAGACCCTGCGTGAAAAGTGCGAACTGGATCGCCAGCGCTGCACTGCGAAGCAGAATGACATGGACGCCGCGCGGCCGCGGTCACTGTCGTTGTCGCCTCCAGCCGAGGTCTCGAGCGTCCGGACGGCACTCATTGCTGCCGGTGCGGACGTGGGCGAGACCACGGATGTCATCGCGAGCGCCGATGCGTCAGTCACCATGTCCCTCTCCGGCGACGACGCAGCGACCTCGACTGCCAGCATCACCACCGCTATCGACACCAGTAGTGATGGCTCGAGCCTCACCTCCAGCGGGACCAGGAGTGCCACCACGTCGAGTAGCCCGACGCCGACGCGCGCTACATGGACTACGCCACGACCGATCGGTACCAGACAGCGCGCCAGGCTCGTTTGGTTCGTCGCCAAGCCGTCGAACAGCAGCAGAAGCATCGCGCGGAAGAGCTCTCTCGCGCCACTGCCACCGCTGCCTCAACATCACAGCAGGCGGGTGCTGCCCGTCGGCTAGCTACAGCCCACCACGTGACTGCGCGAATGTTCGTGTACGAGCAGGATGTGAACATGCGTGCAGCCACGTGGCGGGCTGTAGCCGGCCGACGGGCTTCCTGGCGCAGCGCGAGACGAACTGCACGCGCGTCGCCCACGCCTCTGCTGCGGTGGGTCGCTCCAACTGATTCCCAGTCTCCGGACGGCGACACCGTCCGCTACGACAAGCCACGTTCAACGACGACTCTACGGCTCCCTCGGTGAGATGTAATAGACTTCGTTTATTCACATGTGTGTGTGTTTCTCTGTCTAAACCAGTGCACGTCGATCGGGCGGAATATTCACTCGGCGTAGAACCCGCCGATCTGCTTCATGGTCTCGGCGCGAGCGTGGTGCAGCGTGTAGTACCAAATAGGACTCCAGGGATGCGGGTAGTGGTCTTAATTGAGCCTGGCAGGGACGCCACCCGCCTCGATTGCTGAAGCCACTCCCATTGACACCTCATCATTGCCATCGACTTCGGATCAGCATCGCTTTCATCGCCATCACGATCTACCCATTTTGCGCTGCGCCTTTCGATGCAGTCGAATTTAGCGAATCATCGGACGTAGAGGGGCATTTTGTCTTGATGCGCACGATTTATGACCAATCGGCACACTCTATCACGTTAGAAATATCCTGTTTCAACCGTCCCATTTTTGTCAGTCTTCCATACTTACCAGTCCAAATAGGGCGCTACCGTCCGACCGCAGCACTTTTTCTCCACCCATGGGACCGCGCGCATCTCCTGTAGCTGTCCAACGCCGCGCAGAAGCTTCTCGCCATCATCATCATCATCGTCGCTGCAGCATCGACTCCCGCGCTTCGCTGCTTCTCCGCCGCTCTTCAAGCGCTTGTCTCGTGGACAGGGTGCGCGCAGAGGCACCGCCGCTCCCTGGCGATCCGTATCCACTTGGCCCGGCGTCCGTCGAGCGCTGGAAGATCGCCATTTCTCGATCAGAACCCTACCAACCAAGCAAAGAGTCCCGCACCGGCATGAGCGACGACGCGCTGCGCGACATGCGTTTGCAGGTCCAGCGCGGCGAGCAGGACGCGGCCGCGGCCATGGCGCGGGCGAGCGTGGAGGCCCAGTGCGACGGCGGCGAGGACGTCGTGGCCCCGCGCCACGCGCTCGCGCCGCTCCATGCGCCCCAATCGAAGCCTAAGCCAGCGCCCGAGCCTGTCCGTCCCGTCGAGATCCCCGCGGGCGTCGCGCCCGAGAACCGCGCGCAGCTCGAGCGGCTGACGGACGCCCTGCTGCGTGGAGACGTGCCGCAGAGCGAGTACGACGAGCTGGTCCCGTTCCTGCTGCGGTGCGATGAGCAGCAGGTGCCGCAGCCAGCCGATGTCTCCGCTCGCAGCGTGCAGTTCGCACAGGAAGCGTCCGCTCCGCAGCAACCAGCGTCGCCGTCGCCGTATGTGATGCTGGAGGGGAGCACACCCGCGGGCGTGACGCTGCGCTGCGCGTCGTGCGGCTCACCCAACGACACGGCGCGCGGGCTTCGATGCGCCGTCTGCGGCGAGGCGCTTACGCTCGAGAGCGCTCCGGCGTCCAGCGCGCCCGTCGTGCAGGCCCAGCCGCCGCGAGACGAGCGCGGCAGGGCCCACCGCGAGGTGTTCTACACGCTCACCACGCCCATCGGGTCATTCGCCATGGCCGACGACGGCTCGGACCGCGTCGTGATCCACGACGGGTTCTTCTTCTGCGATATGCACGGCACACAGCTGATGCCCGAGCGCCCGGGCTCCAGCCGCACGTTCGCCGTGTTCGTCATCCTGTGCCAATGGACGCCGTGCGCGGTGGGGCACAATGCGGGCGAGGCCATGACGTGGTTCGTCTCGCAGCGCTTCAGCAGCTTCGAGGTGCTGGACGACAAGCTACGCCGGCGTCTCGGGCGCAGCAGCGGCAGGCGTCGCAGCAGCAGCAATGGTAGTCAAAATGGAACCGCGCCTGAGATGCCCGCGTTCCCGGCCAAGTATCACTGGAACGACCAGCTACAGAAGCGCCGACGCGCGCTGGGGACGTATCTGACGCAGCTCCTGCGCTTCTGCGCCGCGCAGTTGGCCCGCAACGGCGCGCTGTCGCCCGAGCTTGACCAGTTCCTGACCGTCTCGCGGCAGGTGGAGCAGTTCCGCCGGCGCTCGCTGCCTCCGTCGGTCGCCTCGGCTCTCGGAAGTGCGGCGCCCGTCGCAGGAGGATTCCAACAGCAGCAGCAGCAGCAGCATCCGTCGCGACCGCAGCAGCCGGCAACGCCCATGGACTCGCAGGAGCTCGTGCAGGCCGAGAGCGCCGTGCAGCTACTGCAGGCAACGCTCGAGGCCGGCGGCAACCTGCGGCGCGACCAGCACGTGCAGCACCACCTGGCGCACTGCCTGGCGTTGCTGCCGGCGCTGCGGGCCACCGCCGACGTCGACAGTCCGTTCGTGGACGTGGACCTCGTGCCGCGTGCGCTGCAGTGCCAGGAAGACCTTGAGCGCGCCGTCGCCACGTACAACGACGCGCTGCTCGCCAGCCTCTCCATGGTCGGCGGCACGAATATGAACGGACCGGTGGCTGGAGCCGAAGGCGTGGCGTTGGCGCCCGCGTCGGTGGCGGAGCAGCAGACGCAGCAGCCGCTGGCCGCGCGGTGAGTATGAACGAGAGAATGAGAGAAGGTGGTCATGCTGCAGCATCAGTGACAAGACATGTGCGTTAGTGTGAGAGACAACCAGTGAGTATGGCGGACAGCAACCGTCGGCAGCAGTAATCAAAGGCAAAAGCGAACTGGAGCCGCGTTGTTCGACGCTGTGGTGTCGGTTCTTCTGATCGCTTCTTCGTCGATTGCGATCCGCTTCTTCGTCGCTCCTCATCCTACGATATGCATGTGGCAACGTCTGCGGTCGGCCCGCGCCAGTTGCCGGCGCTTGTGCCGTCTTGAGCTAAGGGTCGACCTGCCACGCTCCCATCTTTCACTCGACATTTTCTCTGCCTTCTTTTCGACCCCCGTGGGTCTTCCTCACGCTTTATCGTCGCGTGTTCGCATCTGTCGGCTTCCCAATGGCCGACTGACGACTGAACGCCCGCTTACACGCCGTAGCTGCGCTGGTACGAGTTCTGCTGGCCGGGCACGTACGGCGGCGGCGCCTGCACGGCGCTTCCCTCCTGCGCCGACAGCGCGTACGTCTCCGAGACGGCGAGCAGCGAGTCGTTGTACAGCCCCATGGTCATCTCCAGGTCCTCCTGGCACTGCATCGCCCGCGGAATCAGGTCGATGTTGGCGAACGGGTTGTCCAGGTTGGCCGAGATCTGTAGGCGCGGCAGCAGCTGCACACACACCTTGAGGTGGTGCTGCACCGTCGGGTCGCGACGCAGGTCGCCGCGCGCGTTGCGAATCGACGCGTTCAGCATGCTCACCGCCTGCTCCGTGTGCGCCAGCTCCTCCTCGTCGAACGGAGTAGGCAGCTCAGTAGGTAGGCGAGCCTGCTCGCGGGCGGCAAGCGCCTCGGCACCACCGGCGTTCACGTTCAGCGCGCGGCCGAAGCCAGGACCACCGGCGCTGTCCGGCGTCGAGTCCACGTTCGACGCGAGCTGGCGGCGGTACTGCTCCACCTGGCGCGAAACGTTGAGGAAGCGGTCGAGTTCCGGCACGTTCAGCGTGTCCGGCAGGCGCGCGCACAGCTCCAGCACCTGCGCGACGTAGCGCTCAAGCCCCTGCTTGCGCTCCTCGACAATCTCGCTCGAGTTACCCGTCTTGCCGGCAAACACGCCGCCGAGACGGTGCTTGCGCGGGAACGACGGCAGAGTAGCAACCGTCGGCGGGATCTTGTGCTTGAGGTCCTTGTGCAGACGCTCAAAGACACTGAAGCGGTGCGACACGAGCCACGTCGTCGACTCACGAGCGTCACGAGGCTGCCACGAGCAGCGAAGCACGTACACCGTGTACTCGGCGTAGTTGTCGTCCTGTAGCACCTGCGTGCGGTGCATCTGGCACGCGAAGACGCCATCGTGGATCACGATACGTCCGCCCTCCGACGCAAACGAACCGAGAGGAGCCGTCAACGTCGAGAAACTGCCCTGCGCGCGCGAGAAACCTCGAGGGCGAGCGCCGTAGTAGTCTCCGTACATGCCGGCACCCGCCGTCTCGTCGCTCGTCGTCAGCAGCGAGCCACACTCCTCGCAGTGATTGCCGTTCGCCGTGTTGTTCGTGGCACCACACGCCGGGCAACGGATCTGGATACCGTAGACGCCCGTCGTGTACAGGCGGTTGAGCGATTCCTCCTGCTCGGCCGTAAGGGCCGCACCCGATCCGGGCTCGTCCACCGGCTTCTCGAGCAAGAACGGCACCAGCTCGTCGTACTCGCTCTGCAGAATCGCGCCGCTCAGCAGCAAGTCGTTCAGCTGCTCCAGCTGCTCGCGGTTCTCCTGCGAGACATCGTCCGGAATCTCGACAACATGGACCTGGCCAGCGGCCGTCTGCACGGCGCTCACCTGCGCAAGACCACCCAGCAGACTGGCACTGACGCTCGCGGCATGGAGCAGCGCTTCCTCCTTGCGGCGCTCGGCCTCCTCGCGCTCGCGAGCCATGCGCTCCTCCAGTTCGCGCGCCTCAGCAATGGCACGCAGCTCGGCCTGGCGCTCGTGCTCCACCGCAGCAGTCGCTTCAGCAGCGGCGGCTTCGGCTTCAGCAACGGCACGCGCAGCTTCCTGCGCAAGCTTCATGGCCTCTTCCTCTGCAAGGCGGGCCTCCTCCTCCATGCGGCGGCGGTCCTCCTCAGCAGCGGCACGCGCGATGCTCTCACGACGGGCCATTTCCGCCGCAAGACGCGCCTGCTCCTCCTTGCGCTTGGCCTCCTCAGCCTGGCGACGTGCTTCTTCGGCACGGGCGGCGGCAAGCGCAATCATCTCTTGCTTCTTCGTCTTGAACAGGCGACGCGCGGTCATACCTCGGAAAAGAGCCTGGACGACCACAGCAGCGCTGCGCTGCTTCTTAAAGTCGCGACGCACCGAGTACGCGCGCCACCAGCGCTGGATGCGCACCACCGAGTCGCGGCGGAACTGGATCTTGCGCAGCAGACGCTTGAAAATGTTTTGGGAAATGACCTTGGCCATTCCAACACGCCAGCGGCGGCGAGCAAGCCACAGCTTCATACGCGCGACAATACGCGGGCCGTCCGTGGCCCAGTTAATCTTCAAAATAGAGTCAAGAAGCGCAATCTTGCCAGCCTTGAAGAACAGCTTGGTGATACCAAGCTTGAACGCGTCCATGGGGACCTGGAACGCCCACAGGATCGCGGTGATCAAGGTCGGGTCGCTCTGGTTCGCGAACAGGCGCTGGGCGTCTGGCGGCATGAACTTCTTGTACGCGTTCACGAGCTCACTATACGCCACACGAGTCGGCAGACCGACCTTGAGCACCTGCGCGGTCTGCATGATACCCTGGCAACGCAGCTGGACGACGACGTAACGCGGGTCGAAGATACCCACACGCATGAGCGCGTTCGGCTTGATGCAACGGATGAAGTTGCAGCGCGTCGCGTCAAGCGTGTCGACCAGGTCCTGCATCTGCCTCGAGAACTTGGCGGCCACGCTGCGCATTAGCTTCTTCTTACCTGGGCGCGCGGCTTCCTCGTTCTCGTCCTTGAACACAGCCACCGTCAGCGGGTTGCTGGAGCCCATGAACAGGTTCGTCATGTCCGGCGGGATCGTGTCGTTGTTCTTGTCAATGAACGCGCCGATCGTGTACGACACGGAACCCGCAAAGTGGCGCACGATAAACGTGTGCTGCATGTCCTTCGGGTGCGGGCGCGGAAAGTACGAGTTCTTGTTGTGCTTGCGGTGCAGCGTCGCCAAGAACTTCTCATCGCTCGGCTTCGGGTTCATCGCCTCGGCATCCAGCAGGCTCAGGATACCGTCCGGCTTGGAAGCAATGAGCTCAACACACTCGCGATTGTCCGGCCACTTGATCTTGCCGACCGTGATACCCTCGCGCTTGTACAGTTCCATCTCGGCGATGAAGACTTGATTGTTGAACGTCGCCTGCAACACCTCGTTCGTGTAGTTGATCAGAAGCTGCTCGAAATCGTTGCGCTGGAATGACTCGAAACCGAAGATATCAAGAACACCGATGTACGGCAGCGGCTTCGGGTCGTGGCCGAGCGACTTGTTCACCTGCACGATGATCCAGTCGAACAGGCGGCTGTAGAGCGCCTTCGCAATGGCATCGCGCGAGTACACGGCGTTCTGCTCATTGCGGCGCACCGTGAACGTCTCTTCACGGGTGACAATCTCGCGCTCCATGATGACCTTCGACAAAGCGTCCTGCGAAATGCCGAGCAGCTTCGCCGACATGGCAAGCGCTTCCTTCGCCGACTGCTTCTGGATCACAGCTGCCTCACCCTCCGGCGTGTCCTCCTCGTCGAACTCAATGTTACCCATGTGCAGCAGACCAGCAATGACCGAGAAGATGATGTGTTGCTGCGTGTCGTCGATGCCGACGCAGCTCAGACCACGCACGACATCCTCGAAGCACGCGCGGTCGTCCGTCTCCTCGGCGATGTAGCAGTTGCTCTGGTTCAGGTAGCAGTAGTCCTCCGGCTTGGTGAGCTTGAACTCCTGTCGAGCCGCAGCCGACGCGCCGGCAAGTAGCTGGTAAAAGATGTGGAAATTGCGCTCGCCGTCGACCTGGTACACGAGGCGGGACTTCTCCAGCAGGTACGTCTCGACGAACGCACCGGCCAGCTTGAACTCGCCGTCGTCGGTGAACTGCAGCTTCATGAACTTACCGAAACGACTCGAGTTGTAGTTACGCAGCGTCTTGGCGTTACCGAACGCCTCAAGGATCGGGTTCTGCTCAATGAGACGGTTGTCGAGAGACGAACCGTGCAGCGAGCGGCTACGCGACAGTTCCTCGATCTCGGCGCCGCGCGCCTTCTTACCGTACAGGCCGCGCGTCGTCAGGTGCTTGAGCACAATTTTGGACGACTCGGTCTTACCGGCTCCACTCTACGAAGCATCAGCACAATGGACATACCAGGTTAGCGTTATTCAGCTGTACAAATATTATCAATATCGAGCATTGCTTACCTCGCCACTGATGACAACCGACTGGTTGGTCGGCATCTCCGTGCCCGAGTTGTAGACCATTTGCTGGTACGCCATCTCGGCAATCGAGAAGGGGTGAGGCGAGCTGCCGGCCGTGTTGACGACCTCGCTGATGCTCGGGTCGGGCAGGTCGCGCAGCGGGTTCACGGCGATCAGCACGTTGGCCATGAACGTGTAGGGCTTCTGGCCCGCGCCGTCACCGCCGTCGAGCTTCGAGCGCTCGGCCAGGTTGTGCAGCAGGCCGGCCTCGTGGATGTAGTAGAGCGACGTCATGTCGTCGGCCTCGCGCGGGTTAAGCGGTAGCGCGGCCGTGCGGTCCACCTGCTGCACCTTGCCGGCCTGCGTGCGCACTGTCACCTTGAGCCCGCCGATGGCCATGACTGACGCCTTCTCCCACACCTGGTCCGCCGTGCCGGGCACCCAGATCGTGTCGCCCACGCTCACGGGAAGCACCTCGCCCTCCGCCTCCAGCTTGGACGGCTGCTTCTGCACGACCGCCGTCGTCATCTTGTTCTTTTCGTCACTTGTCCCGTCCTTTCTCCTGATCTCACGTGCGCTTCCGATCGACCTGGTGCCCCACAGACCCGTCAGCCGACCGCACAGACCACCAGGACACACACACACAGCCACCGGCACGCCCACTCACCGTCGCGATCGCCGCCGCCGCCCGCCGTTGGAGCGCGAGAGCGAGGGGAACGCCGAGAAAAGCCGACACCGCCGCTTGTTGACGGCAAAGTGCGCGGCTTGAAGTGAAAGAAGGAATCCTGCGCTGGTTTCCCTCTCGCGGTGGAAAAATCCCCCCCCTCCCCCCCTTCCTCTGGCGTTTTTTCCTCGATCCGGCTGTTATTTGGACGCCCGCGATTGGCCGAAAATACGCTTCACAAAAATCGACCATCGATTCGCTGAAATTAGTCGAATACAGCTGTATCATTGGTGGAAAATGTTCTTATACGTTCGGAGCGGGCCGGTATGCGGTTGTGGCGGGTGACGTGTTGTGCAGTCGTCACCGGGCGGTGACAGGCGCCCTGCATGGGGTGCGAACCCCATTTGACTTGGATAAAGTATGCTCAATAGTCGATGCATGCGAGTGTATCACCGCGATCTGGGGCGGCGGTGGTGCCTTCGCGCCTCATGCGACGCGCGTCGACGGATCGCGCCGCGTCCCGACGCTGCTGACCAACTTGATGAGGTGCGACTCGTGCTGCGAGAGGATGGGGAGGGGAACCCTGCCGCCAGTCGGGCTGGGGCTCGAGCTGCGGGCGACCGACGCGCGGCCGACGGTGGAAAATGGCCGAGTCTTTTTTTGTGTTCATAGTCCGACACTGCGATGCGCGTGCGTGCGTGAAAGCGTCCTAGCTACACTGTCTATGCCTGTGCCAACCGGTCCCAGCCGACGAGCCTGCCGCGCCAAGCATCGACTTCTTTGTCTCCTTCTCTCTGTGTCCCGCTTCTCCTCATTGTGCTCTCTCTGCGCCCGCTTCTCCTGTGTGACGAGGCTCGGCCTCTCCTCGCCGAGTTCGGACGACATCAACAGGGTTGCAGCTTTCTCGTGGCGCCAGCTCACTTGGCCGCACCGAAGCGCTCCTGGCGCTTTCGTCGCTTCTCCTCCATCTGCCACACCGATTGGGGTGAGACACTGTCGACTGATATACGAGATCATCTCGGACACGGATGCCATCACTTACCGTCTCCTTAGTCTCAAGTCCGAAGCGCTTGGCGCGCTCCAAACGCCGCTTCTCCTCGGCGTTCAGCCCGAAGCGCTCGGCCCGCGCCTTCTTCTTCTCCTCCAGCTGAGCGGAACGCGTCACCAACCGATGAGCGACTGACAAGCGCTCGCCTCATCAGCATGGGTGGTCGTTGCACGTACCGTGTCCTTAGTCTCGAGGTTGAACCGCTCGGCGCGCTGGAGCTTCTTCTTGCGCTCCTCCTCGCCGTCTGCAAGCATACAGTAGCGATTAACACTCGACTCGCGTCACCACTTCAGCGTCACCACTTCAGCAAAGACAGCGACAATCGTACCGGCACCCTGCAGCTGGAAGCGCTTCGCTCGCGCCACCTGGTTCCAACGTCATGCCGACGCATTCAACAATCATCAGCGCGGTGATACAACACAAAGAAATAGTCCAGCGACGCACCTTCTTGTCCTCGAGGCTGAGCGGGATGCCAAACTTGGCCGCGCGGGCGGCGCGCTTCTCCTCCTCCGTCATCGGCTTGGCGGCCGGCTCGCCCTTGTCGTCCGCCGGGGTGTCGCTGGCCGGGTCCTGCACCTCGGCCTTGGTCTCGTCGACCGCCGGAGCAGGAGCAGGCTCGCTCTCGGCAGCCGGCGCCGACTTCTTCGGTGACGCGGGCTTGGCGGCCTCCACTGCAGGGGCCGACGCCACCTCCTTCGGAGACGCAGGGGCGGCGGCAGGCCCCTTCTTGGCCTCGTGCGCCGGCGCCTTGGCCGGGCTGGGCGGCTTGAGCGCCTCGAGGTCCTGCGCCTCCTGCGCCGCGCTGCCGAACTCCTCCTCGTCCAGCGCCAGCTCCAGCCGCTGGATGAGCTCTGACTTGAGCCCGTTGGAGCTCAGTCCGCGCGACTCGAGCGCCGCGCGCAGCTCGCTCACCTTCATCTTCTTGGGGTTCATGGGCGCCGCCGTCATTTTCGCTGCGAGTTTCTCTTGTGCTGTGTATGGAGCCGAAATGCGCGCGCCACCCGCAGGATATTTTGCGCTCGACTGGTCGCCCTCGTCCACTTTAACAAGGGTATGCACCACATGCAAAAAAAAATTGACTAATATATGTGATGTATACCTAAACGAGCAACCGTAGCCCTGTATTTTGCTGTCGGTTTGAAAACCCGTTAGATGGAGCCCTCCTATCCAACCGATAACGGTTATTAGTATCTTTTCGGCGCTGTGAAGTCCTTGGTCCACTGCGCCATGTCGATCGGGTGCGACTCCTCTGACGCCGAGCCGTCCTCCTGCCACACCTTGATGGTCTTGTCGGCCTCGCACGTGATGAACCGCCTGCTCATCCACAAGTCCACACCAGTCAGCAACAGGTTCACGATGACGCAGCCACACTAACGGCACAACGTACAGGCCCGTCTTGTCGAAGGTGGACGCGTAGATGCCCGCCTCGCTGTCGAGCGAGCCCGGCTGCGCCTTGGTCGCCTCGTCCTGGAAGCAGTAGCCCGTGTTGTAGTCCCAGAAACGCATCGACCCGTTGTCGGCGCTCGACACCATCACACCGTCCTGGTTGATCGCGATCGAGTTGATGATCGCGTTGTGCGTCGAGAAGTTGCGCAGAAAGCGGCCCTCCTTGGCCTCCCACTTCTTCATGTTGTCCGCCGCGCCCGACATAAACGTGTGGTCCTGCACGTGGTGAAATGAGACGCATTGCATCCGTCAATACATGAGACTTCACCCCACCACACGAGCATGAACATCGACGTACGATAGGCGACTTGGCGATGGCGCGCACCGCCTTCTTGTGGTTAGTCAGTGTCGTCATCACCTTGCCGGCCGCCAGGTCCCAAAGCTGCAAAAGCAATGTCAGTTCACGAGATACACGCACAGCGATGATGCAAACCACCAAACACTAACCTTGACGGTGCTGTCTGTCGAGCCTGAGATGACCTGCGGGTCCGTCGCCTGCGTCTCCATCGACCAGACCGTGCCCTGGTGACCAGACAGCACATGGATCTGGTTCTTCGTGCGCATATCCCACACGCGGACGACGGCGTCGCGACCTCCCGTCATGAGCACGTCGAGCGTCGGGTGCAGCTTCAGGCAGAACACGCCCGACAGGTGGCCGTGGTAGCTGCGAATGACCTTGTTGTACTCGAGGTCCCAGCAAAGAACTTTCTTGTCCTCGGCGGCCGAGAACATGTACGGGTGGCGATCGCTCACCTCCAGCCCTCGGATCGAGTTGATGTGACCCGTCAGCGTGATCTTGAGCTGGCCGGACGCCAGATCCCACACCTTGATCGATCGGTCGGCCGAGCCCGTGACAAACCAGTCGTTCGTCGGGTCCACCGCGATGGCGCGCACCCAGCCAAGGTGGCCGGCGATCACGCGCTTGAGCTTCCACGGCGCGTGCCACTTGGGCTTGGGGACTTGCGTCGCGCGGCGACGCACGATCGCCGAGCTCGTGGGAGCAGCCGTTGTCGGGTTCGTCGCCTGCTTCTTGAACTCGATCACGGCCGTGGACGCGCTGCCGTCGGATGCCTTGCGCTTCTTGAGCGCCAGCTCCTCTTCCGCCTCCTTCGCGACCTGCGCCACGAGCGCGTTCTCCGGCTCCTTGGTGTCGTCCTTGGGCACGTCGACTGCATTATTAGCGGCAAGAAGACACGTTAGAGCGCCATGAGATCGTACAAACCGCCATCAGATGCCGCGTACCTGGGACAGGAGCGAGCACCTCTGCGCTTGCAGTCGTCTCGGCCGCGTCGCTCGCGCCGCTCTTGATCTGCAGCGCCGCAGAGTCCTCGAGCAGTGACTCCGGGATGTTCATGTACAGGTCGCGCATCTTGGTCGCGATGCGGATCTTCTTGCTGTCATAGGTGACGCCAACAAACGAACAGGTGAGTGAGTGCGGAGATCAGACGCGCCTTTCACTGCGAAGGAACGCACCTGGGCGCGAAGTCCAGCGCGGAGCTCGTGCTGCGCTTGGTGAGCGCGAACATCTCGGCCGTTCGCAGCACCGACGCCTCCACCTGCGCGTCCACGGCGCGCGCGGCGGCGTCCCCTTCGGCCATCGTCGCCATCGTTGCGGTCTGCTTCGCTCTGGTTTCCTCCCGCCCACCAGTGTAACCAGTGGACGTGGAACGTAACCCAATCGGAGTAACCCGCGACTCGTGGGGAGAGCAGCAAGGCTATTTCCGTAATTTACGCAAATGTCGAGTATATTTGTAATTGTGAGCAAAGCTAGTAGTAGATATGGTAAAATTCGACATGGCCTCATCGATCTTCCAGCAGCGCGTTTCGGGATCGGAAGATGGACGCTGGGTGCTCCGCTCCACGTCGCAGATTATTATTAGGCGACATGGCTCCTGGGAATCTCCCCGTGTTTAACGGGCGTCCTCGTCGCATGGGGCGCTGCTTGGGTCGCCCCCGGCGCTGTTTACGGCCTAGAAGCGCGCTCGTCCATGCGTCTGGGCGGCCGCTCAGCTGGTCTAACACTACCAGCGTTTCGATCGCATGGACATGCAGACGCCACTAGTGAGTGAGGAGACTCCACACTGCAGCAATGATAATGGCACGAGTGCATCAGCAAATAGCAAATATATTGATAGCCAGCGTGTCGTCATGGAGCGACAGCGGTGGAATAGTGCTACAGGTAGAGGGGGCGCAGCGAGAAGGACGCGTGGCCAGGGACGACCTCGAGGTTGGTGCCGAGGCGGTGCGCCTGGATGAAGGCCGTCGAGCCGTTGCCCTCGAGCGATGTGAACGTCACCTCGCCGCCGAAGTACCTTGCGAACAGGCGCGCGATGGGCAGGCCGTAGCCGCCGCCGCAGAAGTGCTGCCGGAAGCTGTGGTAGCTGTTCGAGCTCATGGGCGGGCACGGCGGACTCGTCGTGTAGTCGTAGTGCCACAGCTTGTTCCACTTGCTGCGAGGCACGCCTCCACCCTCGTCGCTGATCTTGATGGTCAGGTCCTCGTTGCCCTGGCACATGACGATCTGGATGGGCGGCATCTCGCCGCTCACAGTGTACTTGCTCACGTCCGGGTAGATGGTCACGCCAGACACGTCTTCGACCGACGGGATGATGAAATCCAGCGGGCGGCTGCACGGGTCCATGACGCGCACGCGGCGGTTCACCTTGCCCGACGGCTTGTGCCTCCGGTTGTGGTGGTGGTGCTCGACCGTCGCGCGCATCGCGTTCTTGACCAGTTCGAACACCATGTGGTGCAGGTGCGACTGCACGTACATGAACGGCGCCGACATGTTGGCGGCCGCGTGGAACTCGACGCGCGGCGCCTCGCCCATGTACTGCACGCACAGCTTGGTCGCACGGTCACACGCCGTGTGCACGATCTCCTCCACGTTCAGCATGTGCACGCGCCCGCCCATGCGGCCCAGCGACTCGACATGGTGTCCGATGAGCATGCGGATACCGATGCGGCCCAGGAAGAACTTGTCCAGGCGCTCCTGGATGTCTTCCTGCACGCTCTCGAGCTTGAGCGCGTTCTTGCCCAGGTCCGTGGTCTTGAGCTCGTGGAGGCCGTAGCAGATGAGCGGCACGAGGTTGGACCCGCGATTCTTGGCGTTCCGCAGGTTTTCCGTGAAGCGCAGCTCCTCCTCGATGGTCGTGGGCGGCTTGACCGAGTTGATGTACATGAGCTCGTGCCGGTAGACCGAGATGGCCTGCTGGACCGACGCCGTCTGGCTGAGGCCGACGGGCAGGTCCGACAGCTCGAGGATCGCGCGCGCAAAGCGCGACTGAAGCTCTTTGTGCAGGAACTTGGCCGACACGATGCGCAGCTTGTTGCCGGCGTCCGCGAAGGAGCGCATCTGCTGCAGCGTCAGCGGCGTGGGCGCCTCCAGCGCGAGCTCGCGCACCTGCTCCATCGGCATGGGCTCCTCGTTCCAGTCGGTCGTGGTGAACCTCCGGATGTGCAGCGCGCGGCGCTGGTGGCGAGCGGTCAGGGGCGCCGTTTGCGCAAGCAGCTGCGCCACCGCGGGCGCCAGCACGGGCGCCACAGCGCGCGCCGCCAGCTTGAGCGTCGAGGGCCCGGCACAGCGTTGGGCGGCCTGCATCTTGCGCGCGGCGTCGCCTTTTCCAGAGTGACAGGGGCGGCGGAGGCAGGGAAGGCAGCAGATGGGCACGGGTGATTGATCAATCGGCCCGATCGACGGAATTGGGTCAGAGGCGAGGAAGCGCGGAGCTGGTAAGATAACAATCACGTCAGTATTTCAACCAATCACAAACGCTTCAAGCGGAGTTTCAGCCAATGATTGCGTGAATGCTCCGAATAGAAGCTCGCTGCAACGTCTCACACAAGAACTTTCGCCCTCCTCCTCCTGTTGTTGTTGGCTCGGAACTTCAAGCCGATGGACGAGCAGGGAGGGGGCGAGAAGAAGCTCGAGTGGAGACGCAAAGTGGCCGGCATATAAACGCCCATACCTTTAGGGCGGCAACTGCTGGCGCGCAAGTTGTCGACTATTCTTGGGGGCTTGTGGCAGGCGACAGCACCAAAAGATACCCACGAATGATGGGAAGGATGCTTGCCGAAGCTTACGGCTGGCTGTTGGTTTCCAAGGTCAAAGCGGTAATGAGCTCCGGCGCCCGCGCCTAAAATTAACCCAAGGGGAACTAAACCAGCGACGCCAAGGACGGTGGGGATGGATTACTTGCTGCCCATGAATGTGCATGCGTTCATCACGTCGATTGTCAGCGACCGCGGCGAGAAAACCGGGACAAAAAATGGTAGTCTCACGTCGGTTTTTCGCATTGCCTACTGGTTTTACGCGAGAAAGCAACACGGTCGTCTAAACATTCCTCGACCTCTGAGAACGCATAATGGATAGTAAAACACCTGATCTCTGGCGCGGATGTATCATTTTTCCCAGGTCGAACGTCATACATTTGCTACTAGTATCAGTACCCGGCAAAGACACGCGCGACCGACGCCCGCGTTTTTCCGTGACCAACATGAAGGACAACATGAAGGCCGGCGCGTCCCGAACGGTCAAGCGCGGCCGCTGATGCTGGCGACGCGCCTACCCCGAGAGGCGCGCGGGGGAGATGCTCGCGGCAGTCGACACGCTGGCGCCATACAAAACTTCAGTTCTCAACGGGAAACTTCAGAATTCGCCTCCTCCTCTTCTTGTCGCGCGGATGAGGATCGAATACTATGGAGCGCACGCCATGGGGACGCTTGGGACACGACTCGTCCTCATGTTAAAGGCGCACCCAAGCAGAAAAGCGCTGCGCTAATTTTGCAGCGCGCGCGTGTCGACCCGCACTTGACATGATTCTTCGCTCAGTCGGGCGTCTCGGTATCTGCTGTAGCACCTTGCTTACTCATGAGCGAGACGGCCCAAGCAGAAACGCGGGCGTGGCACGCACTCCACGGGGTGCACCGCGCCATTCGTACCCTTGGCTGCGTTCGAATCTTCCGTGACGATGCGCGGGCGGACGCAACGTCACGCGGACGATCGCTCCAGTCGTCGAGGTGCTTGGGATGGCCGGCCGCTTGTCTGCACGACCGACGGAGCGATCGTCCCACATGAGCTGGTCAGCGAACACCCACACGCACGCGTGATTGCAAATACTCGTGGCGGCGACCATTCGTCCGGCGCGAACACGCCAATGTGGCTTGCTGAAATCCACCGCAGTCGAGTCTCAGAGCGTAAACACCTTCACGCGCGAAACGATGAAAAGCATTCAAGGCCGTTGAAGCGCGACACACAAAAACAAGCAACGTCACCTATCGCAGCGCACCCTTCGCTGGTGTTCTTGGCTCGCTTCACTTGGCCACGGTCACCAGCAAACCCTCCTGCTGGTAGAATAACTGCGTCGCGTACGCACCGATCGACGCATGGATCGTGCCGTTCACCTTCATCAGCAGACCCGACGTGGCCGAACGGATGATCGCAGCAATCGCCTCGGGACTAAGAA
>JAASGW010000041.1:0-89113 GCA_023334395.1 Phytopythium sindhum
TCACCACCAGCCGCCGTACGGCCAGCCCCAGCCGAAGCCACGGTAGCCACCGAACCACGGCCACCCCCAGAACTCCTGCTTAGCACCAGCGGCGCCACGAAGCTGCTGCTCGGGCTTGGGGATGGTGGCGGCAGCAGCAGCGGAAGGGCCAATTTCATTCACCTTGACGCTGGTAGTTGGGTCGGTAGCGGCAGCGATACTGGCAAGGCTGGCGAGAAAAGCGAAGGCGATCGTGACGATCTTCATGATAGTGGCTGGCCGCGCGCGTGTTGTAAAGTGAGGAGCGCTCGTTGAACGGCTCGACCAAAAAAATGGCACTACAGATATTGCATGAGAAGTTCGGTGGATAATATTACGAAAAGGATGAAGACAACTCAAGGAAAGGTTCAGGCTAGTCATTCAGAGTCAATGACGATGGGTGATGGTATTAGCGTACGCACTTGTAGTTAGTGACGGTACTCTGTTGAGCTGACAAGTCTCGACAAATGAGTTCGGCGAAGCTTATCACCACCACCTGCCGTTGGGCGAGCTCCAGCCCCTTCATCAAAGAAGGCATCACAGACGCCACAGTTTTGCTACGGTGGTAATTCGACGCGAGCAAAGCATGTTCGAATGTCTGCCTAGCGTGTGATATGAGCTTTTTATCGCTCATGTGATGGGAACAAACTCAAACCGACCGAGTAAGATGCTCGGAGGGCACCAAGCGCTCCCATTGCATCGGTGACGACTGTTGGTAAGCGCTTACTTTGAACTGCGTGTACTTGATGCTTTGTACAGCCAACCGAGCAAGATGTGAATTTGGTGCTCTCTCATCGAGAAGAGATCACGCCATGCGTCGAAAATGCGATTAATGTTCATTCAAATAGCACCGAGCGGATTACTGGGAAGTTGAGTGAGCGGTCATAGCTAACTGCACATCATGAAGGCGTGTCATCTCGTCACAACCTCGAAAGGCCCGACAAACAGTGCTTACCACCAGCTGCCGTCGTACGGCCAGCCCCAACCAAAGCCGCCCAAGCCCCCGAACAAGGGCCATCCGAAAAACTCTTGCTTGCTGTCCGCGGTGCCGCGAAGCTGCTGCTCAGGTTTGAGAGCGCTAGAAGTAAGCGGCGCAACCTCGTTCGGCTTGGCGCCCGTGGTCGGGTCGACAGCAGCGGTGACGCTGCCCAGGACAACGAAAACAGAGAGGGTGATCGAGCTGGTCTTCATTGTCGCCGATGAGAAGATGAACAGGTGGTTGGAAGTCGACTGGTACTGGGCGGAGCTCGTGTTGAGAAGTGAGGGCAACAGAGACCAACGCCGAGCTACAGCCGCTGTAGTTGAAGGATCGAGCTATCCTGAGGGTTCTTCCAAGACATATCAACGAATCGCTCGCCTATCACAAACAAGAAAAGCTTCTAAATTTCGCCATGAGTTTTGCAGAAACGTTCATTATCAAGAGCACAACACAAAACTGCCGAAGCAGCTTCCGGATCCAACCACGAACTTATCCGTCTACTTGGGCGCTTGGCTGTATGGCGCAAAGTCAAGCTCAATCACCTTGATTGCAGCCTTTCGAGCGACGAAGTCGCGCTCCACCCGCGATAGAAGCGGCGCTTGCGCGTTGTTTACATCCGTCTCGTCGCGACAGTCGGCATGTGCATGAGCGTCTGCCACTTGCACCAACTTGTAGACATGCTCGTCAGGGTAACCTGGGAGCGCGATCGCCTTTTCCCGAAGCTGTGGCCATGTCGGCAGCGCCTCCAATTGCGCGTTGAGATCATCCACTTGGCCGCATACGTCCTCCTCGTGGAAGTCCCGCACTCGAGCAGTCACAACCGCCGACAGCGCCACGTGGAGCCACACTCGCCACGCCCGCGCTCTGTCAGACGGCGACAACAGGTGTTCGAGCTGCTGGAGCGACCACGCCGACGTCACAGCATGGAGAACAACAAAGTCGTTGTGCTTGATCATGACGTACAGCCACAGCACGAGGTCGAGCGCGTCGGAACCGTCAAAGTGCGAGAAGTCGTACTCGTGGATCGTGTCCCAGATGAGCGCGAACGCGGCAGCGCTACCACGCTCGGGGTGGCCAGAGAGCGCGTTGACGCCGCGCTGGATCCAACCGATGTCGAGATCCTTGAGCGGCGCGCTGGCCACGAGCCGGTCCTGCTCAGACAGCAGGAACTCGTTTCTGGTGACTGCGTCGACGACTTTGAAAGCTTCTTCACGCGTCAGTTGGCGAAGCGGCTCCTTCGCAGGCGACGACTGAGGCTCGTCGAACGACAGGTAGGAAAAGTGCTGGTAAGCGAGACCCTCAGCCACAAGACGGTCGCCGCCGATGTGGTACGAGTAGCCCAACTGGATCATGCCGTGCAGCAACGCGCCCGCAAGTCCACCGAGCAGCAATGGCAGGCTCTTGCGCACGGCACCATCCATGCCCAGCGTCTTGACATCACGCGAATAGTAGGCGAGCAGCGCGTCATAGTTGCGGCGCTGCCCCAACAGCGCGCGCGCGTCTTCCTCCGAGAGGATGCCGTCCACCACGTCCTGCTCCACGACGTCTTCGTGGTCGGGGCCCTCCTCCTCCAGCTTTTGCGCGTAGTGCGCGGCGAAGTCGTCGATCTTGCTCTTGCTCGCGCCGAGGTCGTGCAGCGCCACGACGCCGTGCAGCAGGTGGTTGGACAGGTATCCGCCGTACTCGATCCGGAAGCGCAGCGTCGAGTAGTCCCGCGCCAGCAGCTGGCGCACCTGCTCGTCCGACACCTTGGCGGGGCTCACAGTGTCTGTGGCAGGGCTGGAGGTCACGACGGAGGCCATGACTGCGTAGTTATTGGTCTGCTTGGGCGCTTGGACGCTTAGGCACTTGGTGGCGAACTGGAGAGTGAGACGGAGAATGAGAACAGCGCTCAGCACACTAACGGCACAAGTTGAAGCGTGTTGGTGGGTACAGTCGGTGGCTCGGACATGGTCGGCTACATGCGACACGTTTTGGTGGTGGGGGATGCTGTCCTACCATTTTTGATTGGATGAAAATACAGTAATAGCAAAATCTCACCCAATCACCGATCGATTACGGATACGATCCGGATACCGTCCCTCGTGATGATCCCTTTTTCTTGTGGTGGCAATCAATATCCATTTACACAGGTTTTCGTCTACATTATGATATCACATACATCTTACTATTCTATATCACAAGTATTTCGTGTAGTCCATGCCACTCCACGGCATAGACTGGTCCATCAACGTAAAACACCAGACGTCAAACACGCTTTCGCCCGGTCATTGGCATCCCTCGAGGTCCCCAGCAAGCGACGTGCCGGCGATGGCGAGCGCGAACGGCAGCAGCGGAGCGGACGCGGCGGGCGACTGGTCCCCGTCTTCGTGGCGCAAGTTCCCCGCCAAGCAGCAGGCGCCGTTCCCGAATGCGGAGGCACTCGAGGGCGTGCGCGCCAAGCGTGCGTCCCCCGCCACTCGGTTGGCGTGGATGAGCATGAGACGCGTCTGACGGGTTGATTGGTGTGTGTTTGATCAGTGCAAACGTTGCCGGGGCTGGTGTCGGTGCGCGAGATCGAGGCGCTGAAGGCGCAGCTGGCCGAGGTGGCGGACGGCAAGCGGTTCCTGCTGCAGGGCGGCGACTGTGCCGAGCGCTTCCAGGACTGCCAGCCGGAGCTGATTGAGAAGAAGCTCAAGATCATGATCCAGATGAGCCTCGTGCTCGTCTGGGGCGCGCGCATGCCCACGGTGCGCGTCGCGCGCATGGCTGGCCAGTTCGCCAAGCCGCGCTCGAGCGACACGGAGATGCTGGATGGAGGTACAGCAGCGACGGCTTGTGCTCTCTCATTGGATGCTCACTAACATGTCGATTGATCGGGCAGAGCGCGTGCCCAGCTTCCGCGGGGAGAACATCAACGGGTACGAGAAGCACGAGCGCGTGCCGGACCCGCAGCGGCTACTGGAGGGCTACTTCCACAGCGCGGCGACGCTCAACTACGGGCGCGTGCTGGTTGGCTCGGGCTTCGCCGACATCCACGACGCCGGCACGTGGGACCTGGACTTCGTGCAGACGTCATCGCGGCGCGAGGAGTACCGCGAGATGGCCGAGCAGATCACGGACAGCCTGCACTTCGTGCACACGCTGGGCGTGGGCGCCGACTCGCCCAACCTGCGCACGGTGGACCTGTTCATCTCGCACGAGGGACTCGAGCTCGCGTACGAAGAGACCATGACGCGGTGTGTGGGCGGCAAGTACTACAACGTCGGCACGGACTTTTTGTGGATTGGCGACCGCACGCGGCAGCTCGACCACGCGCACGTCGAGTACTTCCGCGGGATCGAGAACCCGATCGGCATCAAGGTCGGCCCGACGACCGACCCGGACGAGCTTGTGGCGCTCATCCGCCGCCTCTGGCGCGAGCCCGAGAAGAACCCGGGCAAGATCACGCTCATCACGCGCTACGGCCACGACAAAGTACGGGTCTTCGTGGTTAATGTTGACAATTGATGACATGACGACTTACCTTTGAACATCTGTCATCCGATTAGGTGGAAGAGCTGCTGCCGCGTCACATCGCGGCGGTGCAAGCTGCCGGGCTCAAGGTCATCTGGTCATGCGACCCGTGCCACGGCAACACGATCGTGGCTGACAACGGCTACAAGACGCGCCCGTTCGACCGCATCTTCGGCGAGCTGCGCGCAACGCTCGAGACCCACCGGCGCGCGGGCTCGGCGCTTGGCGGCGTGCACTTTGAGCTCACGGGCGAGAACGTGACGGAGTGCATCGGCGGGCCCGAGGGCATCAACGCGTGCGACCTGCCGCTGCGCTACACGAGCTACTGCGACCCGCGCCTCAACTACTCGCAGAGCATGGAGGTCGCCTTCCTGCTCGCCAAGCACCTGTCGGCCAACCGCGACGCCGCACCGCTCAGCGGCAAGTCTCACCTGCTGCTGCGCAGCCGCAAGCGGTCGCTTGAGCTATTCGAGAGCGGCAGTGACGGGGCTGCCAAGTGCCACAAGCAGTAGACACCACCAGCACAGACGCGCATACATGAATAGGAGCAAGAATACACGCAGATTTCGCACCTAGATGCTTGTTCAAGGCTGTAGGCTGTGATACATGGTGAATAAGTGGTGATCACGCGAGCTCCATGTCGCGCACCTGGATGTCGGGGAGCTCGATGGGCGTCGGCTCAGTTGGGATAGCGGCGGCATCTCCCGTCGCTGCTGGGAGGACAGGCGCAAGGAAAGCGGGGCTGGCCTCCAGGTCTTGCAGGTTCTCGGCAACCTGATCCTGCTTCCGGTGCCTCGATGCCGCTACTGCCGACGCTGACGGCGAGTACAGGTAGCACAGCGTGAACACGTACAGGTTGAAGATGGTGATGAGCGATGTCCACTGGCCGCCACTGGGCGGCGCCGGCGAGTAGCTGCCGCTCGCGAGCGCGATGAAGAACAGCACGACCATGGACGAGTTGAGCAACGTCAGGTAGCGGTAGCGCATGCGTCGGGCGCGCAGCTGCTCGAGGCTGACAATCAGCAGGTAGGCGTACCAGAGCACGTAGCAGACGCCGAGCATCGCGCAGGTAGCCTTCACCAGCGCAAAGTTGGAGTTGGTCGCGAGCGGGTCGTAGTCTGCTCCACCGTCATTGCCGTTGTACTTGATGTAGCCGAAGTACAGCACCATCATGATCCAGTAGAAGGCCAGGAACGACACCTTCGGGCGGAAGAACTTAGTGTTGGACACCCCGCTCTCCTTCCCGAGCAGGCGCATGTTATCGAGCGCAAGAAGCCAAAACAGCAGCAGGAACTGGAGGAAGGTGACTTGAAAACCCACGCTAAGGAGACGCGCTGGGTTGCTGCCGAACGAGATCTCGGCGACGTAGAACGGGTCGTTGAAGAGCACGAGCGCGAGGACAAGCCCCGCCACCCAGCCTTGTTCGATGTTCTGCTCGCGCGCGGACAGCGTGTTGATCTGAGCGATATACCACGCCGCGACGGCCGCTGACACGAACAGGAAGAAGAGCTTGATCCCGATCAGCCAATTGGTGAACTTGAATGTCCCCCACGTCTTCCGGAAATACACGTTGGCGCCCCCGAGCGGCAAGCTCTTCGTCGAGTTGAAGACTACGTCGACCTGATAGTCGGAGAAGTAAATGTCCGCGATGCGCGAAAAGTACAGCGGGCTGCACATGTTTTCGCCCTTCAAGCACAGCACGGTCTCGGTCTGCTGCGCCACGCGGTCGCTCAGGTCGGCCGACGTCTGGTTCCCGCTGGTCTCGTTCAGATAAAGCCCCTTGAGGTACGGGGTCATGGTTACCTCGAACGAGTGATCGTCGGTGCTCGGCTTCAGGTTCGGAAATATGACCTCGAGATAGAAGTAGCGGTTGTGCTGCTCGATCGCGTTCACGACAAACGAGTAGTGAGCGACGTTCAGGTGCTTGGCATAGCTGTCGAACGGTCGGTTCGTTGTCTTGGAGCACGAGTCGAGCATGCACGACAGCACTGTCGTTCGCTCCGACTCCGGCAGACTCAGCACCTCGTCGATTGCGATGATCGATTCATTTGTGACCGAGGTGATGACAGTTTGGTTGTCCCCGGAGCACGTCTGGTACAACTCCACCGAAAAATCCGAGGTGCATCGGCGCGGACGGCTGGTCCAGTCGGAAGCCGTGGCTGCTGGCGACGAACCGAAGCCGATGATCACGAACAGGCAGAGCAGCATGAGGCTGATACTGGTCAGGAACACGAGCTTGAGCATGGAGACGACCTCAATTCGCATGAAGCTGCCGTCGGCATACTGCTCCTTCGCGCCCGACTTCATCGTTGCGTCTGTCCGTTCGCCTCAGCAACTGTCTGGAGAACGTCGCCAACGAGTGAGAGAGAAAGAGGAAGTGAGCGCGGAAACACTGGAAAAGCTCTGCGTTGTGTTGGGCTGGTCGCCTGCAGTTGGGGAGAAAAATTGCAACGAAAAAGTGTCGCATCGCTGGGTTCTGGGCTGTTTATAGATGCTCTCGCATGAAACTCCTGTCGGCGCTGGCGCCTGACGCATTCTTGGCAATGAGCTGCGAATGACGCAGTCCCGTGAGCTATTAGTATCGATATCGTGAGGAATCAGAGACACGCAGTTTAACTCCTCTAGGCAACGCACCTCACTCTCGAGCTTCCGGACGGAAGATCGCAGCGACTTGAGCTGCCGTTCGTCTCGAATGTGTTGCGCTCGAAGCGATCTCTCCGTCGCCGCATTGTTCTCTAGGCAGTGTTTTACACGCATGTCTCGGTTAGAGGCGCCGCCACTACGACTGATGGTTCTAGCGAGGTCGTTTGCTCACCGATGGCGGTCTCGAGGCGCGCAATCTTCGCGTTTGCATCAGCTGCAGCCTTGCTGAGTGCCGTCTTTCTGTTGCACCAGAGGAATCGCAGATTAGTGCGGGAGATCACGCTGTTGTCTTGGCCATGAGATGCACGTACTCAGTCTGCGCCGCCAGAAGCTGCGCGTGAAGCCGCTCGTTCTGCTGCGTCAGTGCTTGGATGCTCGCTCGGTAGGAAAGCTCTCTGTCTTGCTGCGCAACGTGAAGAGAGTCCGATTTACTATCGCACACGAGCGGCAGAACCGAATCTAGCAGCGTACCGTCAATCCCGCCGATTCTGCTGCGGCTGATGCACCAGCCCGGCGCTCGGCGCTTACCGCCCTCGCCTCCATCAGCATCGCGCGGCGCTGCGACGCACTGCACGGACGTCAATAGTTACAACCATAACAACTCCCATCAAAGCGCCGCCGCCGTTGCTTCCGGCCGCCCCGTACGCACATATACTCGCTGAGGAACGCGCGCCGCTGGTCCTCCAGCTTGGCCAAGAACGACTCCTTGCTCGGTGCCTTGGACATGGTCACCCGATGTCTCTTGTATCAGAATGAGAGGAAACTGTGCTGGCTTTTCTTGGGGATGGGTGGGTGGCAGAAAGGAGTGAAGGTCACTTCAACCTCCGATCTCGTTGATTTGGTTTTAGTATGCGCCGACTACAGAGTTACGGTCAATTCAATGTTCTCCTACCGTCCTTTCCTTCGGAATGATGGTCATCTTGCGCCGACCACCTCAGCCGCGGCGGGATGGCGGGCGCGAGTGGAGAGCGCGGAACTCGCGGTAGGCGACAGCGTCGTCGAAAGCGTCGAGCTCGTCGGCGTCGGCCGCGGGCAGGTCTCCGCCGTAGATGGCCTCGAGCTCGGTGTCGGAGAAGCCGCCGAAGAACTCGGTCGCCTTTTTGGCGCACGCGGTGCAGAACGTGACGCGCGTGCTGCAGGCCGCGCAGCTCTGCAGAATGTGCACCAGCTCCGAGTGCGTCGCCGCCACGTTGCCCATGGACGGTGCCAGCTTGCGCATCAGCCGCTCGAGCTCATGTCTGTCTGCGATTGTCGCGACGAAAGCAGTAACAGAGGTGAGTATGATCACACTGGTTGAAGGCATCACACTGAACACTTACTCCTGACCGTTGACTCGCTGTTATACGATGACAGCGCCAACAGTGCGGCCGCTCTCTCCCGTCGCCGCTGGTCCTTTGCCTCATAAAATCGCTCGAGGTCTCTGTCGCACTTGTCCTTGAGCTGCAGAGCGAGCTCGAGCTTCGCACACGCGCGCTTACTGGGAGAGCACCCTTCTCCGCGATGGTATGGAACGCATGATGAGAAATTGTGAGTGGTCTGGATGACAGCAATGATCACTCGTCACGCACCTCCCCCAATCGACCGCAGGTGCCGGATCTCCGTCGAGAGTTGGCGCGCGCTGTCTGCATACCAGCGTTAAAAGACCCTCCCCCCCCCCCTCCCATACACACACACGCGTGTCGTCCGACCATTGACCACGTACCGGAGCCTCTGACAAACACGCTGTCATCCCCATCCGGCTGTGACTGCGAAGACGTGAGCGCCTTCAAATTACGAGACGTGCTGGACGTGGCAGGCGCATTAGCCAAACAGCGAAAGAGACCTGCGTTTATCCTGAACGATACGCCCTCACCTCGCATGGCGAAGCTGCTGGATCTTGGACAATGAAGCCGTGCCCGTAGTGCTGTCGGCGTTCGACCCGATCGTTGACCGCCGCCTAAAGGTGGTCCTCAGCCCAGGCGAGCTCAGCGCTTCACGTGGCATGGACTCCACCAACGCGAGACCACGGGAGTTGTCACAACCAGAGCGTGGAACTGCGTCTGCACCATCAAACTGGTAAGGACTCACGTCTATTTTTGCCGCCTACAATGTTAATCTGATAGGTGTTGTGGTCTGTGGATGATCCATGTGTCTGGAGAAGCATCGTGTTATGAAGACACGACAGCTTTCGGCAACCGGTAGCCGCAATCTCCGCGGTTGCCGAGGTTGCCGCGGCCGTCGCTACTCGCGTAGCCAGTCGCGCAGACGCACACGCCGAGGTCAAAGTTGCAGTACCCCTTGTTGGAGCACACAGCTCGCTCTTTCGTTCCTCCCTGGCTCGTGATCCCATCGATCAAAGCGCCGCTCTCCGCCGTCTGAACCGACGGAGACGTCCCCATCAGCGCGATGGAGCCGACACGAAGAGGAGGAACGTCGCCATAGACGAGTGTGAAGGTGACGCGGATGATGTTCTTGGCCGTGGCGCTAGCGGATGAGCACGCTTGCGACCCGGACGAGTACTGGACATCGATGTCTTCAAACTGAAAAGAGCTGATGAGAATGTCGCGGAGGACGGACGGTGAAGCATCGAAGGGAATGTCGGCTGACGTAGCAGTGCGGTACAAGAGCTTGAAGGATCCTCCCGACGCGATGCACTTTATGAGCTGAACCTCGTCGACCTGGCCGGTGGTTGTGGGGTCATCGCCGACGGGGCAAGACACTTCTCCATCGGCAATGTCAACGCGCAGGTCAATGTCAAGCGTTGATAATGGGTCACAAGCACAGACGACCCGACTAAGAACTTACGCTGGCTGCAGTCGTAACCCTGGTACCCAGGGTCACACTGACACCCCATGATGGAGTCGCGGTCGAAAGTCTTCTCGTTGTTCGGGTCGGCACCGTAGTCGAAGCGCAGGCTGGGATGGTCTACGTCGGCCTCCAGCGATAGCTGGCGAATACTCATACACCGGCCATGCCCATTGCACGGTTCCACCCCTGGGCATTTCACTGTCAACGAAGACATCAGCATGAGTTGAGACACAATTCACCGAAGGAAATGACTGACATGATTGCGAAACTCACTGAACTCGCACGCGGCACCGCCAAACGGCGAGTAGCAGGCGCACTGGCCGGTTGTTCGGTCGCAGATCCCAGCGTCCGAGCACACAGACCACTGGTTGTGGACAATGTTGAGGCTCGACGGTGCGTGGAACCACGAAGGCCCCATCGGGCACGTTCCTGAACGGGCATGCAACAAGTTGACGCGTGTAAGAGTGCGACGAAAAGGGGCGAGTCTAAAAGGGTGCTTACGCATCGCGCAGTCGCCTTCGGTCCATCCAGAGACACAGTTGCAGCGGTACGACGGCGCACCGCTGCAATACCCGTGGCCGCTGCACGCGAGCTCACCGACGCACGACTTGATCGCTCCCCCGTACAGGTTCTTGTCGTTAGCGCAGCCGCAATCACCACGCGTGCCGGGATTGCCGTAGCCATCGCTCGAGCGATACCCCGGCATGGGGACCACGAAGCACGCGCACTGCCCAGTCACTATCCACATAACAGGCAGCGAATGTTATATCGACAGACCATGGCATACTGCGGTGGACGACACGTACGCTCATCACAGTGGCCGCGATTACTGCAGACGTCCCACTCCTTTGTCCCGACGACTGATGCTCTCCCTGCGAGCACCGCACCACCTGTGGCGACATTGACAGCCCCACCGGTCAACGTCACGGTACCTTTGAAGTTGTTGAACACTTTGATGGGCGATTGTCTGCAGAAGTCCACGACACATGTCAGCGTGCGTTGGTGAAGCATGGGACGCATTGACGGAGCACTTACGGGCCGAATGTCTTGATGAACTCGATCGTAACGACGTTCGTTATGGTTGCGCTGCACACGGGCGATGTCGCTGCCGAAAACACCACGTTCGCCGGTGGAAGCGTCTCCAGTGACAAGAGAATGAATCGAAACTGTTCAATAGTCGCGTCGAACGGCACCGTCACGCCGCTGCCTCTGAAGTAAAGGTAGAAGCGGCCCCCCGTCGCCGTACAGCGCAGCACCTGGACTTCGTTCACCTGCCCCGTCGTTAACGGATCATCTCCACGAGAACATGAGCCTTGACGATGATGGACAAGGTGGAAATCGGTAGCGTTAGTTGTGAGATCGCCGAGTGTCCATAGACTAGACTCGTGCGCTTACGCTTGGAGCAGTCGTAGCCGTGGAAGCCCCTGCGGCATCTGCAGCCGTAGATCATGTCGGCATCCCAAATCGCATCGTAAATTGGTTCGTTCCCGACCGCCATTCTCTTTGAGAGTTGCTTGAGCGACAGGCAATCGCCCGCCTCGCTGCACGCATCTGGGCAAGCGACTGCACCGTTGGTAGCAAACAAACACCAGGGTCAGCAATGTGGAGATCCCCCTTCAAACAACGAGAAGTTGTGTACTCACGCCGCTGGCAGGCAGTACCGGTAAAGCCTTCCTCGCAGATGCAGACGCCGGTCGTGCGATCGCACTTGCCCTTGTTGGAGCACTCGACCTTGTAGTGCGCGTCGTCCGTTGCTCTCGCCGACGCCACCCACGCGTTTCCCTTAGGACACAGCTCTGACTCACACAACATTAATCTCAGCCACCAAACACCACCAAGGCGAAACAGACATGCGGGAGGGACGCACGCTGGGAGCAGTCGAAGCCCGTGTGGCTGCTGTCACACACGCACAGGTTCTGCGCGCTGCACTCCCCATGACCCGAGCAGACTCTGCCCTTGTCGGCGTCGCGCGGGCAGGACGCGCGCGCGCTCCCCGCCATCGCCGCTGCCCACGCAAGGACCGCCCATAACACCCTTCCCTTCATGGCAAATGATCACGGCAGGCGTCAGGTCCTGTGGGTATTCTAGCCGATCCATGCCGTTTCGCTATCAAATATGAAATCCATGAGATGTTTAAATTTATAAATCAGGTAGACCACATAAAAAAGTAATTACTCATTTTGTAAAATTTTTCTCGCTTTTCGTAAAAACTCCGAGTCGGCACAACGAAATCTTGTGCGAGGGGAGTGTGGACAGGAAGGAGCGGCAAACAGACCCCACCAAGGCTCGGACGTCCGGGTCGATCGATCTCTCTCGGTACCTCCCGCCCCCCGCTACGGCCCCCGCTCGGCGGCTAGCACGCAGATCCAGCAGCCATGTCGATGGTCTTTGACGAGTACGGGCGGCCTTTCATCATCCTGCGCGACCAGGAGCGCAAGGAGCGCGTCAAGGGCGTCGAGGCGATCAAGGTGCGCAGCGCAGGATCGCCGTGTGAATGGTGGTGGGATATGTGGACTGACGCGACGGGGTGTGACGACGACAGAGCAACATCCTGGCGGCGCGCACGGTATCGAGTCTGCTTCGCACGTCGCTGGGCCCCAAGGGTGAGCGCTAGCCTCGATGGTGGCGACGGATCGACAGGAGAAGGGCTAACGAACGAACCGTGTAATGTTGACGCAGGTATGGACAAGATGATGGTGAGCCAAGACGGGGACGTGACGATCTCGAACGACGGCGCGACGATCCTGGAGCAGATGCACGTAGAGCACCGCGTGGCGCACCTGCTGGTGGAACTGAGCAAGTCGCAGGACGATGAGATCGGCGACGGCACGACGGGCGTGGTGGTGCTGGCGGGCGCACTGTTGGAGCAGGCGGAAAAGCTGCTGGGCCACGGGTTGCACCCGATGCGCATCGCTGACGGCTTCGAGGAGGCCTGCGAGATCGCGTGCAAGCACCTGGAGGCCATCGGCGACGTGATCCACTTCACGCCGGAGGACACGACGCCGCTGGTGGAGACGGCAATGACGACGCTCTCGTCCAAGATCATTAACAAGTACAAGCGGCAGATGGCTCAGATCGCGGTGGACGCGGTCATGAAGGTCGCCAACTTCGAGACGCGCGACGTGAACTTCGATCTGATCAAGGTCGAGGGCAAACCCGGCGGCACCCTCGAGGAGACGACGTTGATCAACGGCATCGTCATCGACAAGGACTTTTCGCACCCGCAGATGCCCAAGGAGGTCAAGGACGCCAAGATGTGCATCCTGACGTGCCCCTTCGAGCCTCCCAAGCCCAAGGTGCGGCGCTCTTAACTGCCGTCGCGCACTGTGAATCGCTGCTAACTCTTGCTATAACTGCCTGAAATGAACAGACCAAGCACAAGCTGGACATCACGAGCGTGGAGGCGTACGAGGCGCTGTACAAGCAGGAGCAGGAGTACTTCTCGACCATGATCAAGCAGGTGAAGGACAGCGGCGCGAACCTGGTCATTTGCCAGTGGGGCTTCGACGATGAGGCCAACCACTTGCTGCTGCAGAACCAGCTGCCGGCCGTGCGCTGGGTGGGCGGCGTCGAGCTCGAGCTCATTGCGATCGCCACGGGCGGCCGCATCGTGCCTCGCTTCTCGGAGCTGACGTCGGATAAGCTCGGCCGCGCGGGTACCGTGCGCGAGGTGGCATTCGGCACGACCAAGGAGCGCATGCTGGTGATCGAGGACTGCGCGAGCTCGGACGCCATCACGGTGCTCGTGCGCGGCGGCAACAAGATGATCGTGGAGGAGGCCAAGCGCTCGCTGCACGATGCCATGTGCGTGACGCGCAACCTGATCAAGAACAACCGGATCGTGTACGGCGGCGGTGCGGCGGAGATTGCGTGCGCCATCGAGGTGCGCGAGCAGGCGGACAAGATCACGGGCATTGAGCAGTACGCGATCCGCGCGTTCGCCGACGCGCTGGAGGACGTGCCCATGGCGTTGGCCGAGAACAGCGGCCTGAACCCGATCGACTCGCTTTCGGCCGTGCGCTCGCAGCAGATTGCCGAGAAGAACCCGCGCCTGGGCGTCGACTGCAACGGCAGCGGCACCAACAACATGAAGGACCAGCTCGTGTTCGAGACGCTCATCGGCAAACAGCAGCAGCTGCAGCTCGCCACGCAGGTCGTGCGCATGATCCTCAAGATTGACGACGTGATCCTCGACGGCGCCTACGCCTAAGGATCCACGCTGCGCGCTGCATCGGGAGATTTTTATACCAACAAACAGTCGAGCCGAGCGCAGAGGCCGCTTCAGGTTCCTCGCGTCCGGTCAGTCAGCAGAGGCGGAAGGGAAATACAAGGCATTTAGTTTATAGCGTGCTTGTTCCCGTTGTTGTTGTTGTTGTTGTTGTTGTTGTTGTTGCTGCTGCTGCTGCTGCTGTTGATACAGCACACTTCAAGACGTTCTACCTGCTCGAGAATCCTCTGGATCCAGTCCAGAGGATGTCTAGGTTGGGGGATAGGCATTTATCGCACTGAGACCGCATAGACGCCGCACGCTGGTCAACGTCTCCATGCGATCCGTTAAAGCGTATAGTAACATCTCCATGCGCAAGGCGTGGCGACTGCGGCGGCATTGGCAGGAGCGACGGCGGAAGGTTGTCGTTGTGGCAATCTCTAGTTGGTCCGGCACATTTTCTAGGTAGAACCACTGGGCAAATCCTTGAAGATACTGGCGGAACAATGGAGTTGTGCAAGACTTCTTCGCAGATACTGTACGCAGGAGGTTTACCAGCATGAGAAGAGAGCGCTGCGATGCAGCAGCCTCGACTCTTCTTCGCATGGAGCTCCATGCCATGCAGCGCCCGGGAACATGCGCCACCTTCGCACCCGTCTGTAGTTTATAGGTCAGTTAGCTTTCAGCCAATCACGACAGCCCACAATTTAGGTTCAGAGATAGTTCGAGCTACAGTAGTGAGTTGATGCTGGTCGTACTGTAGGAAGAGACATGAAGGGCCTAGCTTCATCTAGGACACGAAAGTGCCACCGTCCCCATCTGGCAGGCTGTACCTTTGCTGATTTCTAGGTTGTCTCTTGCTTTTAGTATTCCGCTCGAAGATTTAACGACTACACTCATTTTTGTGCATATTTCAACCTTATTTTAGATTTCTTCTGCCACAATGCGTTTCAGTAATAAACCTTATTTTGCTTTCCATTAAATTACTTACGTGTAAGTTTTCGGATTGCGGGTGGCTGTGGCTCGTTCCATCTCCTTCCTCATCTGCGTCGCGGCATCGCATGGGTCGTTCGCTTGGAGGACTGCACGGATGACTGCGATCCCGTCTGCACCGGCGGTCATGACCTCGCGCACCTGGTTCGCAGTCGAAATACCCCCGACGGCAATAAGCGCAGGGATCGTCACCGTTCCCGTCTTCGTCTTCGTCCCCAGTCCTTCATTCGCAACGGCCGTAGTTATAGCTTCGCGGATTCGCAGCAGTAGCTGTGGACCCTCAACCTCGAGCTTCTCTGGATGCGACGCCGTCGGGAACATGGTCCCTACCTGCAGGTAGTCCACGATGCCGAGCCGCGCGGCCATGACAGCCGTATCCACTGAGTGAACGGAGCAACCAACCCAGAAGGGCGGATGCGCGTGCCGCAACTGTTTGAGCCATGCGAGCTGGCCGTGAACCAAGGCGGACGCTCTGGATTCCGTTCCGGACACGTGGCGGTGTGGTTGTGACTGAGTGAGTGCGAGCAGCTCGCGTTCCTTGAGATGCCAGCCGTCGATGCGTGCGGACGTGGCCAGCAACGTTTGTGCGCGAGCGAGTGGCGCGTTGACCACGAGCGCCGGGCGCATTCGCGGGCCATGGTGGCAGTCGAGTAGCAGCCGCAGCACGCGGCCCGCGGCTACCGCGTCTTCCTCCATCTCCTCCGCCTCTTGCTCATCCGTGGCGGCTGTCATCCGCAGCTGGACGATGTTCAGCGCGGACGATGCGATGGCTCGTGCCACTGCGACCCGCGAGCGCTCCACGAAGAGGTCGCGCGGATGGATGATCAGTTCCTGCAACAGCATATCCTGATGGGCTGGGATTTTCTCAACTCATAGTCACTGAATCAATAAATTTTATCTTTTCGGTGGGTTTATAACTTACTGTATTTTACATTGTTGTATGTTATCTATTTCATATATTTTATTTTCGGTAGTTTTTCGGGGGGGAGGGCGATTTTATTGGAGTGGAAACGGCTGGCTGGCTGGTTGAATCGAAAAAAAAAATCGGTTATAAAAATAAATTACGACTTTCTTTCATTTTACTCTGGGAAATAAAATCCAGAGCATCGTGGACACATGGATGGATCGGCTGGTTTGTCGCTACTTGATGCTTTTTTTTTTTTTTTTTCGAGTAAATTTACCCCCAACCACAGCCGACCAGCCAGCCCCGCTTTTTTTATTTTTTAGAGGCACATACTGGTCCATAAATCTGCACAGACAGTCGCTGCGGATAGCTCGGCCCGTCCCCTGCGGCCAGCGCGTCCCCTCCTGTTCACAGTCTAATCTGCCCACATCCAGGCAGACACTTTCGGATCGCAGCAGTCATCCGCAGGCGGGACGTCCGTCCAGTAATTTAACCCCAAGATAATATGATCGTCATACGCGCGGGTACCAAGCGCGCGCGGCCGGCGACGGACACCAAGCAAAACCTGTGTATGGAGGACGCGCTAGGCAGCGACGTGCACATGGAGGACGACGACGAGGATGACGGCGACAACAACCAATGCGGGTCACCGGCACCCGATGAGAGCGAAGACGAACACGCACGGCGCAAGCGCTCCATGCGCGTCCGCGCGGACCTGCACTTCCTGGAGAAGCTGCCGACACTGCGCGCCTACCAGCGTGGACGCTTCGGGCGGCGCGGCGGCGTGGACGGAGGCGCGCCGCAGGACGACACGTCGCTCTGGATGCGCGCGCTCGAGCGGTCGCTGGAGGAAACGAGCTTCGTCACGGGTGAGGCGCCCGCGCGGGCTGCGCTCGTGGCCCCGCTGACGGGCGTCCCCAGCGCCTCGAGAGGGTATGGCGTAGCGCCCATGCGGGTCGCACCGGCGGTGCCCGTGACGCCGGCGTCGACGCCCGTCCATCGCGTGAGTCCCGGTGCGCTGCCGCCTCACGGGCTGCGCGCGGGAATGAGCATCAGCAACGCGAACGCCATGCGGTACGCGGGGTACGTAGCGGTGGCGCCGGCGGGGAGCGCGCGACGACCCACGGCAGTGGCGGTGATGGCAGGGGGCGGGAAGGACGACGAGGCGCGCGCAGCCGATCGGTAGACGGCGATAGAGGGGTGGGCGGGGCGCTGCGCGGTAACTATATAAGGGGCGAGACGCACCGGTGCACAATAATGAACATAATCAAATAGAGCAGTGCGGCCCGCGATGGAAGACTCACCTGCGTTGCGTCGTGTTGCGCGGCCGATGGCTGCGGTCTCTGTGATGAGGTAACGACGATCAGAACTCACGAGGAACAGTAGCGAGTGGAGCGACGCACCGCCTCCCGATCAAAGGCGCGTGTCATTCGGCGTTCAGTTGCTGAAAGCGATGGAGCCTCGCGACTCGTTGGACGATGCGGCGTCTTCCTCGTCGGCCGAAGACTCCGGACTGCACGCGCGTGCGTTGGCTTGTGCGCGGCTTTCTTTATCATCGCTGCCGCTTTCCGAGCTGCTGGCGATGTGTGGGGTGAGTGACTCTCCCTCGTCGTCCAGTTCGCGCGCCAGGATGCGGTCCCATTTGGCCTCCGCGTACGTCGCCCGCGCGTACGACAGGGAAAACTTCGGCAGCCGGAATGCCAGGGGCGATACTGGCTGTGATGGTGTCCGATTCAACACTGAAGTCGACTGACGTGCGACCCTCTTCGATGCCTTAGAGCTTGTGCCACCTACCAAGCTAGGACAGCTGAAGGGCGTCGGACGTGTCAGCCGGGGTTCGCTTCTGGCAAGGAAGCCCGTGACATCGAGGGTCTGCTGATCTTGGAGCCTTGGCTTCTTCGCTGATGAGGGTATTGGATAGTCACCCTCGTCATCAACAGTACCAGCGCCACCGTCAGCAGCACCCGCGTCACAGTCCAGATCTTCCCGAATACTGCTGCTTGAGCGGGATGTGTCGACGCGACACAGGACCTCGCCTTCAAACCCACTTCCTCTTTCATCGCGCCGTCGGTTCACTGGATTCCGCACGCGCTTTGACTGAATCCGGACGGGTCTGTTCTCGTACTCCTTCACTTCGTGAGCCAACATCCCTGAAGGTCCAAGCTGCGGACGAGCTGACGCCTTGAGAGAGCTGAGCGGCTTGAAGTTGTCACTGACCTTTGGACTGCGGAAGTTGAGGATATGGGCCGATGACCCCAGCAGGCTGTCCAAGTGCGCCCACGACGACGATGACGATGGCCGCGGTTTCTCATAACGCAGTGCGGCGTGTCTTAGCGGTCTGTGCTGCGGGTTGTCGTTCCGATCGCGGTAGAGATGCGGTTGGGCTTCTTCGGAGCACTCCGGGGCATCTTGAGAGATGCGCGACTCACAGTGCGACACAGAATCGCACTCGCGCACGTCGATGTCGGAGCGAGTGGCGCTGCTTGTCTCGGAGGACGTCAGCGAGTGCGTGTTCGTACGACCTCCAACAGCGCGCTGTTGATGTTGTCGCCGTTGTTGTTGCTCGCTTCGCAGCGCCGCTCCCGCATCTTTCCACGCGTAGCTTTCATGTGTCGCCGGGTGGATTTCGCCGCGCGCAATGGAAGCGATGACATCGTTCCCGAGCTCAATGTTGCCAAGAAAGAGAAGCTGCTTGTCTACCAAGGGCAGGATGGCTTCGGAAAGCGTCAGCGGATTCAGCATTTTCAGTTTCTATTGTTGCAAGAACAACCGCACAAGTAGTTGCGTCAATCTCAACCGAATAATCACGATTGGAGCGCAGCTAGCCAACAGAAAATCGTAGTGATCGACTTACTGAGTCGCGAGGGTCGTAAATGAGGTGGTGCCGAAACGTCAAAATTGCCGACAAAAAGCTGTCGCGATAGTCTGCCGGTATTGCATCTTTCTTCTCCCTTTCCAATTCTTCAAGAACCTGTCAGCACCCAATATACCAGCTCATGTCAGCATTCAGCGCGTCCCAGTTCAAGACCCTTCAGATCGAGGGTATCACCTTCGCTGGAGTCCGGTGTGTGTTTACGTATTTGTAGGCCGTGACAATGCCAACGCCACTAATGGACGAGCAGTAGTCGCAGCCGGACAGCACACAGAACTGGAGAAACTAGCAATTCACAATGGACACACATCACCCCAGGCGTTCAATTTCCATCTTGGCATCATGGCGGGACAAAACACGACGCTCTCACCATCTCTTCGTTCCAGCCAAGAAAAGACAGCTCTTCGTTAGCGCCCAGGCTTCTGCGCTTGAGCTCACTGCCCCAGCCGTCCGCGCTGAGCTTGAAGAGGATCTGGGTGACCATGAAATGACATCATATGCATTAGACCAGGAACCGCTACGGACCAACGCGGGCCCTGATTCCCACGGGTACTTACCGTTTTGCAGCCGTACGGGATGCAGTCCGAGTCCTCCGAGATGACAATGTCGATCAGCTTGGCCTTGGACAGGAACGCCAACTGCGCGTCGGCCTCGTACGGAGCGACGTAAAACCTGACGTCCATGCGTCTTAGAATGCCGATGAACTTCATGATCATGTCGTTCGAGACGGAAAGGGATCGCTTGACAACCGAGAGCGCCTCGCCGCCGAGCTCGGCGCTGTCCTCAAGCAGCCGAAGCGCCTTCTTCCTCCAGAACGCGCGACTCCTGCAGTCGATGCAAAAAAGACGTATCGTGATCGCCGATAGCTACCCTGTAAGAGGTGCATCTAGCCGTGAGGGTTCGCAACAAACCTGTTGCGCGTCTCGTTGACCTTGGCCTTGGCGGGCAGCGGCGCGCCGTCGAACACGAACACTGGCGTCACACCGTTCTCCTGCAACATTTTGATCTGCTGCACGCAGTAGTTCAGGTACCTGCCGACCCACCAAAGAACACGGTCTTTCAGCAGCCAAAGCGTGTCCTGTTCCGTCCAAGAGAGCCCACGTACACGTCCGTGTCGCGGCCGAGCACCACGTCCGCCATGCAGCTGCAGGCTCCCTTGTACAGCCAACCGAGCGCGTCCACGCCCGCCGTCTTGCCCGCGTACTTGGACACGTGCACCTGGTCCATGACGCTCTTGAGCTCCTGCAGCAACCCCTTGACGCCCATCGTCGCCCTGCCGTCGCCCTCGGCAATCTTCCCGCCACTCTGGTCGACGTTCTTTCTCGTAGTGGGGAAAGGAAAGGGAAACCTTGCGAAAGGTCATGACCCAATAACTTGGATTTCGTATATAATACTGAATCGCTTATAAACAAGTTATAAGCCGACGTGATTGGGTGATTTGAGCGATGGCACAGTTTATCTTCCAATCCGCGATCTTGACATCCCTGTCACGCGCAGAGTCGTTCATGCATTCCTCGTTTTTCCGTCATGGAGAAACTATCACCTACCAAGCGAAAGCGGCCTCTAGACGAGGTCGGGGAGCGACCTCCTTTGACCGACCACCCTCAACCTCTCCAAACCGCCCATGGAGATCAATCGAAGTGACCATGTACCACTCAGGCGCCAGCATTGGCGATCGGAGCTCTTCATCCCGACCCTCCAAGGGCAGTCAACACGGCGTCAACCGTCAATGGCACCGCGGCGAGCAGATCGCGCGGGTGGAAGCTGTTGCTCCAGCGTCTGCATCGTGCTATCATGCAAGTGCACGTCATTCTGTTCGTACACATCCTGGACGAAAGGAAATGCCTCCGCGGGCGCGGGCGCCTCCAGATCTTCTCGCGGCGCCTCAGGTGGGTGGCGCTGTCTCGCGTGAATAGGGCGGTGACTGAGGCTACCAACGGCGACGTGCGCCAAGCGTTGGAGGCTCTCGATGCATACGATGAAGCAGCGCTAGACAGCGTGCTGCTCTCGCTGTTTGTACTCGTGCTCATTGGTCGCGTACAAAAGCACCGGCCGCTAGTCAGCAAGCTGAAGCCGAGGTGGTATCTGCAGCTGGGGAACGTGCTCAGTCGAGGCATCAGAGACGCACTCGCTAACCCAGGCCCCCGGCTCGACCAGCCCAACTTTAGGTCGTGGTTCACGCTCCGAATGCAGACCAGTACAAACCAGGTGGATCGTTCGCTGGACGATCTTCGCGTGTTTAGGCACATGAAGGAGTGGACGACGGACCAAGCCTTCTACGAAAGGAAGTGCCATGCGTTCGACCGTAAACCACAGCGTGCGCAGGAGATAGTTGCAGGAAAGCGTGTGCTTGCCATGTTGAACAAGGACAAGAACCGCGACGAGGGCGCCGTAGCGGTCGCAAAGAGGCAGCTCAAGCAGCTAAAAGCGGAGGAGAGGCTGATGGAGTGTAGAGCGCGCAAGTACCGGCTGTACCAGACGATGGAGCAGAGCCGGAAGCTGCGAGGTTCATGGGCACGTGTTGGTGGACGTACAATCAAGCTGTAGCACATTTTCGGAAGACAAGCGTGTCAAACGCTGCGACCTTACGTGATCTGTACGTGACAAAGACCTCCAGGAAGGCGTGCCAGTACCCGGATGGCATGGAGCCACCACCGGACTGGGCATTCAAGACGCCCAGATCCTTCTGATACAACATTATACGCAAGTTCGAGGCCAACGTGAAGAGCGCCTTCAGCAACGTGATGAACGGGAGCATCTCGCACTTCAGAATTCAGTTCAAGAGCAAGAAGAGGAACCCGCTGGTCACGTTCGCAGTCGACGCAACGGATACCAAGGTCGAGTACAGTGACCGGCACGCCCGGTCGCTACCGTCCATCCCTGGTCTGAAGGGCATACCGATACGCTGCGACTGTGGTGTCGAGGTCACGAACGAGGTCCAGATCACCTTCATCAATGGCTTCTGGTACGCGGTCATCCCTCAATACATTCCGCCCCGACAGCCTGACACCCACGACCGTTGCATAGCGCTAGATCCTGACCTGCGCACGTTTTTGGCCGGTGTGGACCTGAACGGGAACATCGTGGAGATCAGCCGCTGCCACAACAACCACAAGGCTGACACCAAGGAGCGAGCCCGCGCCCACCTGGCCGCCATGAAGGCCCGAGCGAGCCGGGCGCAGCGCGACATGGTGACGGTTCTCAACAACCGTGGTCATCGAACGAGGAAGCAATGGAGAACGTACGTGATAGCCAAGGGTGCGTTCAACACGGCCACAACAAAGGTGAAGAACTGTGTGAAGGAGCTGCACTAGCAAACGTGCGCGTTTCTGACAAAGCACTACGGCACGATCATTCTCCCGTTCTTCCGAACGACGGACATGGTGAAGAAGAGCACCAGCAGGAACCACGAGTTCAACAATACCATACTGAGTCTCAAACACTACGCGTTCGGCCAGCTCCTGCAGGCAAAGTGTGCACTGCTGGGCAAGACCTTCGTGGTCTGTTCTGAGATGTACACGAGCATGACGTGTGGGAGCTGCGCGAAGCTGCATCTGGGCCTGGGCTCCTGGGAAGTGTTCCAGTGCTCTCACTGTGACTACGTCGCTGGTCGTGACGTGAACGCGGTGTTCAACATTCTGCGCTTCATATGTGGGGCTGTAGTGGAAACCTCGCGCGCCAAGACCACTCTTATTTTGAACGCTTTGGATTGGATGAAATTCGAAAATACGTCGTTTGATTGGTGAAAAAGTGGCATGTTGCCTTTTGCTGCCTGCCTTTCTCGTCAGTTCTAGAGTGGCGCGCCGAAGGGGTCGAAGCCGGCGATGGGAAAGCGGAAGTTGCCGCGGAAGTTGAAGCGCACGCGCGTCTGCGGCTTACGCTTGCTCGAGTACATGGACACGACGGGCACGAGGCAGTAGGCCGGGTTCAGCACGGCGATGCTGCTGCTGCTGCCGCTCCCCTTGGCGCCGTTCGTCGAGGGCGCGCACACGGGCAGCGCGAGGTCCCCGTTGAGGTAGAAGCGCAGGTGCGGCACGGCGTGGTCCTGGTCGATCGTGCAGCCGATCACGTCGCCCGCGCGGAAGCACGGCACGCCCGACTTGGACTGACCGTTGGCGTGCAGCATGCCCATCTCTAGCCCGCCGTCCGACTGCCATGTGACGCCGAAGCTGCGCCCGTCCGCGCCCGGCGACAGGCCCGGGACGAGAGTCGACGGTGCCGTCGCCGTGTGCGAGAAGGACACCCGCGCTGAAGGGGAAGACGCGCGAGGCGGCGACTCTGACACCACTGTAGGGGACCCGACGGTGCTGCTGGGCACGTCTCGCTCGTCTCGCGGAATCTCCCACCCGATCAGCAAGCTCTCGCCGTCGCCGCCGAACACCTCGACCGTCACCTGATCAGCCAAGCAAGCACATGTCAAACAAGAAAGCAGAGCTACGAGGCTGCAAGGCACAAGTACGAACCTCGAACATCCACTTGCCGGACTCGCCCTGCTTTCGCTCCTTGGTGGCCGGCACCGTGCAGTACCGGTGCGGCGTCTCGAGTTGCAGCAGGCAGTCCTCCTCGGAAAAGCTCACATCGCGCTCGATGCCCACGCTGCTCATCTTGACGCACGAGAAATCGCGGCGGCGTGCGAACTCCTGGTCGAGGATCTCCGGGAAGTCGGCGATGAAGCTGGCGAACTGTTCGAAATCCTCCACGTCCGCATCTAGCTTTTCATGGGAGCTGTTATCCTCGGTATCGTCGGCTTCACTATCATTTCCGGTCGAAGTGGCAGCGGGATGACCTTTGGGCAGCTGCAAGCGGCGAGCTGAGCGGAGTTGATCGTTCGTAAGACTCGCAAGAAAGCGCGCCAGCTCGATCTTACGCGTGTGCAGCTCTCTCGCCACCAGGTCGTGATGGAGGAAGTTCTTGCCGAACTCCTCGACCTCTCGCAAGTCTTGCGTGCTTGTGCCTTTCAGGATGGCCAAGACAGTGCTGTCAGCAATGAGCTTGCTTGTCATCTCGCGCCTCAGCGCAAACTGTGGTAGTCTGTTCTTGTCGCTGAGATACCGGATCAGCGCCTGACGCAGCGTCTGGGCCTCAAGATCCTCGGCTAGGATAAGCAACCGCAAGAGGTAGTCACTCGTGCCGAAGATCTTCTCGATCTGCAGAGACGTCCCCATGATGCCCTGTTCGAGCCCGTGCCACCCGCTACTTTCGCAGTTCTTTTGCAGCGCAAACACCTCGCGCTGCATGGTCTTGACGCGGTCATGGAGCGCCGCTTGGAGCTCATCATACTTGGCGTGGATTTTGGCTTCTTCGTGCTTGAGGAGCGCTGTGTGCATGCGACGAATGTGCTCGATGTCATCCTCCATGGCCTTCTCCAGCTGCATTTTCGCTTGCTCGAGGCTGTCCAAGCGGAGCTGCTCCAACCGCTCCGCCTGACGTTGGCGCTGCTTGTCGAAGATTGACCGCAGCTCCTGGTTCGAGGTGCGCTTGATCTGCGCCGCTTCTCTCTGCTGTTGCTTCTGAAGGGTGAGCCTCTCCATA
Source organism: Phytopythium sindhum (assembly GCA_023334395.1). Classification (NCBI taxonomy): domain Eukaryota; phylum Oomycota; class Peronosporomycetes; order Pythiales; family Pythiaceae; genus Phytopythium; species Phytopythium sindhum. The sequence goes on from JAASGW010000041.1 coordinate 24,431, forward strand.
ATATTGGGGTCCTTTGCGAACAGTACCAGTCGGTCAATGATCGGCTGCTCGAAGTGATTGAAGCTGTTGTAGCTGTCGTAGTACGCCACCGTGTCCGTGAGACTGAGGTGCTCACGCTGAGTGTTAACTGCGTGTAGACTGAAGGACTGGTGAGGTGAGACGGCCACTTCACCGCCAGCGCTATGGTACAAATCGTCAATGACTCGGCAACAGCGTCGAAGCTCGGCCTTCGACACCACTCTCGAGTACTGTGCTCACACGCAAAAACCGCCATCAGTCACATCGGGGACGAACACGTGGACAGCGCAACAAGAATGTTGATGCACAAGCACACGATGCTTACCTTGGGGAAGCTCCTGCCAGTGACCTCGACCATGACGGATTCGCACGCGTCTTGCCTGAACTTCTCATCCTCGTAGAGAAGCTGAAAGAGCCGCGTCTCGCATGATGTGCGTGCGCTGTCGAGCAGCGGCTGGTACTTCGCGAGAACTCCGAGCGTCACATGCCCGCCGAGTTGCGAATCCTTGTCGAGCGCGACAGCTTTCAAGTAGAGCACAAAGAGCGCACGAAATTCGAGTGACTCGAGCCTTTTCAGCCTCTCCTCGAGCTCTTGTGCAGTCCTGGATACTCCGAGCTCTCGCTCAAACCTCGTCGCGACGTCTGCCATTCGGCTTTCAGGGTGGAAGCAGCAATGCTGGACGATGAACAAGTCGTGCGACACCGGAAAGAAGCGATCACTGGGGTCAAAGAGCTCGCTCTCTTCGTCTTCATTAGAGTACTCATCGTCGTCGGGGTCGACTCCCGGTGCGTAGTCGGCGTGAACGCTTGGGGTCTCGTAAAAAATGTCTGACGGGATGAAAGGCGCGACTGCCGGCGGCGGAGATAGGTAACCCCGCGTGCTCGTCATGTATCTCACAGTTCTCGGTGCTGGCAAGGTCCTTCAGGGTTTGGATCGGAGCTGAGAAGTCAAGACCATCTCGTGAACAGTCGGTTGAGAGTCACAGACGACGGTTTGCGCTGACATTGTGCCGAGCATCGACGGATTGCAAAGCATTTCCAGAGTCATGAACTATGGAAGTGACGCGGATACTGTATGACGCTTACGCCAATCCGAAACGCAAGTCGTCGGGAAGGAGAGCGAAGAAGTTAACCAGATCAGTGTCAAGGCGGCTGCAACAGCGAGGATCAAGCTCAACTCGCTCGAGGGTTTACACGCTGGGCACGTGGTGATTAACAGCTCTCCACTGGTACGCCATCTATTTTCGATGCTTGCAGCCGCGCTGCCGTCATTTATAGCCTGCCGTGAAGTTCATTGAGGACTTTCATCTCTTTGACCTTCTAACGCAGGGAGGGTAAGACAGCAGGTGTGCCCTCGTACGTAGAGCGGCTTTTGCTCCGGGTATAACGCTGTTACTCTCAAGCGCGTGGGTGCGCGTGAAGTTGAGCGTCTCAACATGAGTCAAGAAACACCCGAGGTGTTCTCGAAGGAGACGTTCCTCACGTCGCTCCAACGCACCCCTGCCTTGAGTAGCGCCAATGGCTCAAGTGCTGCCGCTTCTTCCGCGCTCGTGACTGAAGAGCCGCACGCGTAGGTGCCGACGCAATCGAAGTTTGAATTGACGCTCCCTGATGCTAACCTTGAGAGCGTTCTTCTATCTGTACAGCATGGCAATGGTGCGCGAAAGGCACGCACAGCTGCAGCAGGTCGTCGGCTCGCTATCCGAAAAGGTAGGTGTCAACTCTCGTGGATTAAGACACCCCAACGACGCTCCTGACGATGGCTTTGGGCTCCGTTTGCCTTTCAGATCAGCGTAGTGCTCGGGCGACAGGAGAAAGACTTCCTCGCGGCCTACCGCGCGCACATGTATAACGTGCAGAAGGAGCTGCATGAGATGCGCGAGAAGATTCGGCGCAACGAGACAGTCGAGAACAAGTCGGAGAAGATCAAGAAGCTCGAGGACGAGCGCGACTGGTACCGCAAGGAGGCGCTGCGCCTCGACGCGTTCACGACCTCTATGAGCAAGGACCTCAAGGCCATGCGCGACAAGCTCGAGGCGATCGAGGGCGACCGCGACTGGCTCGAGAAGCAACTCAAGGCCTGTAAGAAGCAGAACAAGCTGCTTCGCGCCGAGATTGACTCACGGCTGTCTGCGGCGGTCGGCGTGGGCATGGGCATGGACGGTGGCGCGATGCTCCAGTCGTTCGATGCAACGCCAAGCAAACAGCGCGCTAGTGTCGCGTCCGCAACAGGATCCAAGCGCATGTCGGACATAGCGCTTGGCGGCACGACAACTACGGACGGGCTACCGTATCTGAATCTCGATGGTGTCGCGCAGAGCCCGATGCTCGTCGAAGAGCGCGAAGAGAAGCTCAAGAAGAAACTGCGCCAGCTCAAGCGTGAACTGCAGCAGAAGACGCAGGAGTTGGCGGTCGCGAGGCAGCAGCGAAACGTGAACGGCGGACGCGATGACGGAGGTGGTGGCGTTCGCTCGCGTCTTGAGAATTTGTTCCTGCAATGCGTCGAGTCGGTCAAGGAAGAAGTCGCACGTCGACGCAGTAACCCGACCGCAATTGGGTTGGAAGACAAGATCAGCAAGTCCGTTCTTGCTGCAAATCGGCAGCAACCGCGGTTGTTGCTGCCCGAGGCGACGACGCGCAACCAGAGACGCGATGAGGTCGACGACTTCACGTCGGCCGATCGTGTGCGTCTCATCGAGCGCCTGCTCGCACACAACGAGGTGCTGACACTGCTGTACGCACAGTTGTTCCCGTCGGAGAACGAGGCTGCTATTGCTGCTGCTGCCTCCACCAACGACGCGACCGGCATCAATCCACGATATGGCAGCACTGAGGACGTCGATCCACACTCGCGACCGACCTCTCCGACGCTCCACTCGTCCGAGAGTCTCGCCAACACAAGAATGAACGCCGACGCGAGTGATGGGGTGGCTCAGGACTCTAAAAGCACTCCACGTGCACTGACCCCCGTCGGAAGCGGCGCCGCGGTTGCGTCGGCAGCCCGCGGTTCTGGTCTGCCCATCGACAGCTTCACCAAGGACTACCTCCGAGCCATGTACGTCCATAAGGTGAAGAACTGATACAGTGGCTGTTGAATGGACTGACACGCGTATTGTGCTCGTCTTGTTGTCCAGGAGGCCGCAAGCGAACTCATAGGGCCACCAGTCGCACTCTCGTGGCTACAATGCAGGTACGGATGACGAGATAAAAATCAAAAGCACGCGTTTGGTCTCCGTATTGCACTCAGAGTTCACGACGCATCATGCACGAGCAGCATCAAGCGGAGCAGGTACATTGGCAGGTTAGATTCATGATTTACTGTCAGGAAAAATCGCGGCAAGAAATGTCAGAAGCTCGGCAGCGGTCTATGCGGTCAAGCTCTGCGGATTCCCACGCGCGCGACGCGCGGCCTCGGCGTGCATCTGCAGCCGCACCTCGTTCAGGAGCTCCGTGAAGGACGAGCACTCGTACGTGAGGAAGAAGAAGGCGAGCATGTACTCGACGAATCCCAGCACGGCGAACAACCCGCCGACGAACAGGTAGAAGTACGGCGCCGGGACCACGTCGCCGCCCCACCACCAGGCGGCCGCCACGCTCGCGCTCGCCAGCATCGCGGCGCCCGCGCGCCGAAGCCGCGCGAGTCGGTGAGCGATGGCGTCGTCCCTCCCGGCCGCCAGCACCTTCTTGACCTCGAGCAGCAGCTCGGCCCTCTCTTCCGTCGAGCCCGCCGTCGCCGTCGCCGTCGCGGAGTCGGTCGAGTCGGTGGAGCGCGCGGTGGCCGACGTCGGGGACAGCGTCGACCCGTCGGGGCCCACGACCGCGTACTCGTTCAGCGCACTGACGCTGCCGTGCGCGCTGGCGCCGGCCTTGTCAAAGAGGAAGACGGCCGTGACGCCGAAGTGGTCCGAGAGCGGGCACTTCTCGCCCTTGGCGTCCGTGAAGAAGGTCTTGAAGACGCTGCTGTCGACGAGTCGCCAGGCCTTCTCGACCTTGGACGGCAACGCCTTCTCGTGGATCTGGTACAGCACGTAGTCCATGCGCATGGGGTGGTCGCCGTGCGAGAACTTGTTGTCGGCCGTGGCGAACGTGAGCCCCGCGATGCCTTCGTTGCGGTCGCTGAAGGCGTCGCGCAAGTCCGCGAGCCGCGAGGCCACGCGCAGCTCGAGGCAGTCGGGCGACGAGTTGAAGTCGCCGCAGACAACTGTGAGCGCGGCGCTGGCGCGGCGCGTGGCCGCGATGAACTGCGCGAGCTCGAAGGCCTGCGCGGCGCGGTGCGCGGCGTAGAAGTCTCCCGGGCCGGGCTCTCCGCGCGCGTTGTAGTTGGCGAGCAGGTGGGTGACGTACAGGTCGACGGGCCCGGCGCGCGTCTCGAGGCGCACGAGGCCCACGCCCTTATTGGCGACGAAGTCGGCCTCGTGCAGTGCGTAGGGTCGGCCCGTGAGTGAGAACGAGTGGTAGAGCGCGCGCGAGATGGGAAACTTGGACAGTACGAGCAGCCCCGTGCCGAAGGCGTCAGGCCCGAAGGGCACTGGGAAGCCCACGGACGGGTTAAAGTAGTGGTAGAAGGCGAATCCGTGTGCCTGCGCGCCCGCCAGGATGAGGTTGCGCTCGCGCACATGCCAGATCTCCTGGAGCACCACGAGATCGAAGTCCCCTGCGCCGATGGCATTGGCTACCTCTGTCGCTCGCTCCAGCGACTGCGGCGCTACTGGTAGTCCTATATTATGCATTATACATTATGCATTAGACGAGTGTTAGTTTCGAGGGTATACAGAGATGGATGAGTGAACGAGAGACACACCCCAGGCGTTAAGGCTGAGGATGCGTAGTTGTATGGGAGTGTCCGCGAAGTCAGTCCATTGTGGCCAGGGGTCTGCAGGTGGCGCTGGTTCTGGGATGGAGTCAGCATCTAGCACTTCGAGTAGCACACGATGCTGCACACGATTGATGACTTCGAGGATGCCCATGAGGGGGAATGTAGTTGGGATGTAAATGGGATGTGAATAGCTTTGTAGATGACCCTGCGAATGAGATAAAGACGAAATGAGAATCCTGGTAGTTTTCTTTGCGTCTTGTCCAGTACAGATCAAAAATACAATTCAGCCCAAAAAACAAGTTCATGTGTAGAGTTGTTGCGTTATTGTTCTGTACTGTACCTAAGCGTATCCGTTGTTCACTTGATTACGACTGAGACTGCAAACCCAGTGAGCTGATTGGGTCAATCAACCCACTGTCCGCTTGGGAATACGCGCAGATCCCTTTTTCAGTTATCGTCTGTAATATTCATACCCTACCCCCTCCCTACCCTCCCCCATGCAACCCATAATAAATCATATAGTATTAATAATATAATACATAAAATGTATACTAATATATTATATATTAATATATAATAATACTTCAAACTATTAAAATATGACATTGCCTTCTTTTCATACATAGTTCAAACACCATGGGCAGGGCTACCAGCGGCGGCAAGCGGAAATGGTCGAGAGTAGCGCCGGCGGCGCTATCGGCGGCGCTATCGAACCGCAAAAAGCGCAAACGCGAGGCCGAAGCGGATGTACACGCGACCGCGCCATTGTCGGCCGCGGTGGGGACCCTACGCGCGCTGAGGACGCGCGCGGACGCCGTGGTGGACGCGCTCGAGTGGCTGGGCGACGCCGTGCTGGGCGAGATGGTAGGCCGCTGCTTGCTCGCGCAGTTCCGCGTGGCGGCGCCGCTGTCGGCGCGTGTGTTTCGCAACCTGCGGCTGGGCGCCGTGGCCAACCGCAACCTCGCGCGCGCCTTCCAGCGGCTGGGCTACGCCCACCGGCAGCATGGCGAGCTCAAGCTCAAAGATAGGGCTGACGTGGTCGAGGCCGTCGTGGGCGAGCTCGCACTGCGCTGCGCCGCGCTCTCCGGCGCGCAGGGCTCCAGGGAAGAGCAGGACGAGCTGGTGAGGCACCTGGACGCGCTGCTGGCGACGGTGTTGCGCACGCACTTCGACGACCGCGCGCGGTGGCGGCAGCAGAAGGAGCTGAGCGACGCAAGCACCGCGCCGCTGGCCGTCGGCTTCAACCCGTTCGCGTGCCTGCCGGAAGAGCAGCTGGAAGAGCGTTCCGGCGAGCTGGTCGTGCGCGAGGTCGCGCCAGAGTTCGAGCTGCACGATCACGACGACGCGAGCTCCGCCGCCGACCTGGTGCATGAGTACGCGGCCGGCAGAGCGGCGAGTGATGACCACTCGCGGCACCACGCCTTCCCTGACCCGCTGGATGATGCTGATGAGTCACCCGCCGACGTGTGGGACGCGTCCATCCACGCGCGGACGCGGCGCGCGATGCGCCACGTGCAGGCGGCGGACCACATCCTGCGCTCGTCGCGCGAGGTGTTCGAGGTGTTCAAGATCTACGGCATGGCCGTGCTGACGGAGCGCGTGAGCCTCGCGCTGGCGCTGCCGCGGCTTGCGAGGGTCGACCGGCTGTCGCCCGCCAGTCTGGACACGTCGCCGTCCGAGCTGACGCGCGCGCGCCAACGCGTTCTGTCAGTCGCCAACCTCGCGGACTGCGCGACGGCGCTGGGCGTCGCCTCGCCGCTCGTGGACGACGCGCAGTGCCAAGCGGATGATGAGCGACTGCGCGCCAATACGCTGCGCGCGTTCGTCGGCTACCACAGCGCCATGGCGACGGCGTCGTCCGCACCCTCACCATCACCGTCCGTGTCCTCCTCGGCGCAGAGCAATGAGCTCGTGAACGGCATCTGCCAGTACTTGCAGAGCATGAGCCCTGGTCCTGAGGACGACGAAGGTAGCAACGCACGTAGCGAGCCGTTGGTCAAGCTGCCGCCGCGCGAGCCGCTTGTGTCGCTCATGCGCGCCGTCGGCGAGGCGCGGACGTTCATGCGCAGCAAGACGTGCGACGAGCTGCACACGCCTGGAGAGCGGCCGCCGTCGCTGCGCGCGCCCAAGAAGACGTTTCTGCTGCGCCGCTGCGACTCGAACGAGGTCGAGGACCTGTTCGAAGTGCTCGCGCGAGACGTCGAGCGGCAGGAGCAGGCGCAGCAGCGCCGCGCCGACGAGAAGGCGCGCGCGTCTCGCCGGACGAAGCGGTCGAAAGGGAAAGCGGACGCGTCGCAGAAGCAGCAGAGCCAGCTCGCGACGCTCGAGCGGTTCCTGCATCGTCGGTTCCTCTTCTGCCTCGAAGAGATCATCGTGTTGTTCGCGCAGCGCAAGACAGAAGAGTGCCGGTCCAAGATGGCGCGGTTCCAGCACGACCTCGAGCCGTGCGTCGAGCCCGAGCGCTTCCGCAAGTGGGAGGTGTCGACCAGCACGCTGACGCTCGCCATGCGCGACAGCTTCTACCGGCTGCTGCTGCACGACCTGTGCCAGTTCCACGCTGTCGTGTCCTCTAGCAAGAACACGCGCGACGGCACGCGGGTCACGCAGCTGCGCCTCCCGCTGCACTACACATGGGCCAAGTGCGCGGGCAAGCGTCTCACAGACGAAGCGCACGCCAATTGCTAGCGTTGAATCGATTCTGCCAGCGGGGTGTGGGGTGGCAGAACGCGCGTTGCTACAGCGCTGCGCTCGTGCAGGGTCGTGCTTGACGCGAGCGCATCGGTCGTGGATAACGAGTGGGTGAGGGCTCGGTGTTGCTCGGACAAAGCGAGAACGCTGGCTGCGCGCTCCATCGTGTGCCGGTCGGCTCGAACGAGCGCGGATGATCGCTGACTCGCGTCGACAGCGGGGAGTGGCCGCTGGCCAAGCGCGCGGCGGACTCGTGCTTGCATCACACGCGACTGTGCTGCCGGGGACTTGGAGTACCGGATGCGAACGGCGCTGTGCGCGAACGCGTCTTCGCACTGCTTGCGCAGGATGCGCGCCGCGTAGTCGCGCTCGACGTGGTACTCCGGCCGCAGCTCCAGTCCTCCGTACAGCCCGCGCATGTGCTTGGCTCGTTGCCGCTCGCTGGTCCATCTATACACCTCCAGCGACTCGGGCGCAGACTCAGAGCGCGCGAGTTGGCGAATCGCGTCAGTGGGTGTGATACTGGCGGCCAATGTGACGTCGAGGCGCTGATTTTGAGTAACATGCGTTATCGGCTCGCTGCCGTGATTGGAATCGTTGAGCGGGGAGTAGGTAATCTGGTGTCCAAGTTGAGGGCCGCTTCTTGTTGTCGTGGGTGGCCGCTCCTCCGTTCGATGGATCAAGTCGTCACGCCGGTCGAGGTGCTGGCTCGGGTGAGCTGAGAAGCGTGCGTCCAATCTGGATTGCGGCTTCTCATGGATCGGCATAGTGGTGCTCGAAAGCGTCGCGATAGCTAGTGGTGTTGTCTCCGGATGAGCTGGCCTCGCCTTTTGTTTGTGCCGTCCAAACTGCACTGCGGATGTCTTGGAGACTGAAGGCAACGCATGTGGTGACGCCGTCCGTGCCATCGACACGTTGGTCGTTAGCGGTGCTTGTGAAGGCGTCTCGTCGCGCTCTCGTTCTTCGACACGCTCTGTCAAACAACCTGGCACATCGACAGCCACGCCTGCGTGCCCAGAGTCTGGTGCCGTGGCACTCGTGTTCACATTGGCTAGCTCCAGTTCGAGTACGAAGTCGACCTGCTCCATCTCCTGCCACCAGTTCTTGCGCGTGCTGCGCTTGCGCGGGAACTCGTCGCCGTCTGGAAGCGTGTGGCGAACGTGCCGCTCCAGCGCAACTCGGCGGCACGACGACGGCGACGTCTGCGGGACGACACGTACCTCGCTGGCCAAGAGTTCGATCGATTCGAGCGCCAGGTGTTCATCAAGGGACAGTTCTGACATGTGGTACTGCTGGTGGGTGTGGCTCTTGGCAGGCGAGTACGACGCCGAGCGGCTGAACTCGCTGTCTTTGCGTGGTACCATCACTCGATCACGACCTACCGACGCGTCCGCGTTATACTGCGGCTCGAGCTCGCGGAACCGCCTTACGAAGTTGAAGAAGCCGTCCACGACGTTCGCATCAGCGCCACCTGCCTCGGCGGCTCTGTTTAGCAGGTCAGAGATCGACAAAGTCAGTGTGAGAGCTCAACCCCGAAGGAAGTCGCAGTGAGCTGTCGCAACTTACTGCCGAGCGAGGCGTTCAAGCGCGCACTTCACCTCACTACGGCACTGTTCGTCGCGCTGCAGCATGCGATCCAGCCGCTGGAGCGCGAACATGGCGTCGTCCACGTCTGCGACTCGGCAGATGTTGACGACGAGTGTGGGCTGCGAGCACTGAGCCAGCACGCGGAACAACAGCGGCACTCGAGCGCTTACTTCCTGGCGGCGCGCTCCAAGTGCGTACACGTATCGCAGCAGTGCAAGGAGCCGCTCCATGCTCTCGATGAACGGGATCACGACCGATACAAGCGAGTCCAAGGAGACCGAACACGCCAGCGCGTGCTGGACCACGCTGCGAAAGAGCGCGAGGTGGTTGTCGTCGCCCATAAGGCACACGAGCACCGATGCCACAGCGTTCACAGTGTCTCGCGGCTCGACTTCGTACGGAGTGTCGTCATTGCCAGCGAAATCGTCGGCTTGGCCGGCTGCTTTCGCCATGAGCTGCACAAAGAACCACCACGCTTCCGTCTTGAGCAACGGCAAGAGCGGGAACTGGAACTGCGTCTCCAGCTTGCCAATGACTCGAAGAAAACTTGCGCTCACCGGAGCGCACTGTGTGTCGCAAACTGCTGCCATGAACTCGCCGATCTGGTTCTTGGGGATCTCGATCAACTTTGCGAGCACATCGCGCCGTTCAGTCGCCGCACTGAGCTGCAACATCACGCGGCAAAAGGCCACGCGGATCTGAGCGGCGAACGGACTCAGGAGCGTCACCGCCCAGCGCAGCGCGACAACTTCCAGCTCGCTCAGCATGTCGGCGGCCTCTGCGACCTCGTGCTCGAACTCCAGCGACCGCAGCTGCTCGACGAATGCCGAGCGGACCTCCCACGACGCCATGCGGTGGAGAAGCTGTACGAAGCGGCACAGCAACGGTAGGGAAACTCGGGACGACAAGCTCATTATGCGCAGCAGGACTCCCTTCTCGGGGACCTTGTCGGCCAGTATGTCGAAGAAGAGCGCGCGGGTCTCGGGCGGCAAGTCGGCGGCGAACATGACCAGCTCGCGGCTTGCGGCCTGGTTCTTCATATCCGCCGCGACAGTGGCCAAGGTGTTGAGCTGCGTTGTAGTCACGTTCACTGACGTCAGCAACTTGGTGAGCGCGGGGCACTCAGCCTTGGGGATCAGCAGTAGCAGCTCAAAGAGCGCGTCGATCGTGTCGGTCGGGAGCGCGCCAACCTGCTGCAGCAGACGCAGGTTCGCGTCGATCGGAAGGCTGCGCATGAGCCGCACGAGCGCCACCTGCTGGGCGGCCGGCTGCGTGCGCAAGAGCAGCAGGAAGGCGCCGTGCTTGTCCCGCGGTATCGATCGCAGCAGTCGGAGCAGCTTGCGGCGTCGTACGTCGTCATCATCGCGAGCATCGGTCAGGAACAGTACCACCTGCTCATCGACAGAGTTGCCATCGCTTCCTCCACCAATGGCTGTGCTGTCACCCCGAAGAATTTCTCGGCACAGCAGCAGTTTGTCTCTTGCGTGCAAGCCTGCCAGCATCTCAAGTACGCGCCCCGCCAGCTTCTGCGCGGCAGAGGCTGCATTCGCGTCGCCAGTCTCGTCAGTTCGACGGCCAAGAAGACGCTGAAGGACGTGGTAGACGGACACGGCGGTGGCGTCTGGCACATCGTGGAGCCAGGCAGCTAACATCACGCGCGTGTCGTTGGCCAGCGACAAGAAAATGGGGAGGATCAACGCGAGCACGCTGGGGTCGGTCACCATCCCAAGACACTCTCCCAGCGCAACCAGCTCGCTGTTGGGTGCGGTGAAGTCGTCGTCCAACTCAGTGGCGCTGGCAGTAGCGTCTAGCACCTCAACGACAAGCTGCGAGGGGAGAGCCACCAAGTTCCGCAGTATGGTGTCGACGGCGCGATCTTGCGTAGCCAGCAGCAGGTCAAACAAGCGAGCGGCGGCAGTGCCGCTGCTCTGATCCCCGTCAGCAGTGACACGCTCGCTCGACGTGGCTTGGACGCGCACGGTAAGCTGGATGATGCTCAGCTGGCTCGCCGTCTCCAGACGAAAGAACAGCGTGAGCAGCACGTGAAGCCGTCGGAACGCGAACAGTGCCGTCAGGAAGTCCTCGACGGTCTTCGCGTCGACCGCAGGCACCGTCAGCGAGTCCAAGAGATGCAGCAGCCCTGTTTTGCCCAGTAGCATCAGCCCGCGCTGCGTGATGAGCTCCATGAGCGCAGCGTTGGCGCCGAACTTAGTGAGCACGAGTTGCAGCATGACCGTCGGGAACTCGTCGACGAGCAGCGGGAACATGCGGCGCACGGACTCGTCGAGCTCCAGTAGCTTCAGTGGCGGCATGGTGGTGGTCTCGAGGAACCGCCCGAGCTTTTTGAGCGACGACGCCGTCGCTCCTACCACCGGGACACCTGGCGTGGAGGAGGAGGACACGGCCAGCGGGTAGACGGCGGCGATGACCGCGAGCCGACTGGGCGAATCGAGCGGCCGCAACAGCGACAGCCAACTGGAGAGACACTGCTCGCGCACGCAGCGACCGATGAACTCTACGGCCATCTCGAACGGCCGAAGCCTCGGCTGTGCTGTCAGTTGAGCCCTACTGGGGCAGTCGGCGCCACGCAGGCTAACGATCCACTTGGTCCACATCTGCAGCTCCGGGAGGTCATTGGCGAAGTGCCGGAGCAGCTCCTGCAGGTACTTTGGCGGAAACGTCGAGGCCACGCGGCAGTAGGCGGCGCTCGCGGGCGGGCCGAGTGCCTGGAAGACCTTTGCGAGCCGCTCGCGGTCCTGTCGGTCGCCCAGGCTAGCGAAAAGCAGCACGCGCGGGTCGCGGGCCGGCGGTCGGGCTGCGTTCGCGTCCTTGTTGCTCCCGGTCGCCACGAAGTGCAGCAGCTTGAGCAGGTCAAGCAGGAACCGCTCGAGCTCGTCGCGCACGTCCAGCTTGCGGTCGAAGTGCGCCGCCAGTCGCGCCAGCGCCAGCTTGCCGTGGACTGCCTCGCCCCCAGCCTCATCGTCGTCGTCGCTGTCAGCGTCGTCGTGGTGGTCGCTGTCGTCGCCAAGCGCCCGCAGGACCACAAGCAGCTGCGCCTGCTGCGGCGGACGGAAGCGCGCGGCCACCAGCCGTAGCAGCTCTGGGGCGATCGTCACGCGCTCCAGCCCCAGCAGCCGCAGCATCTCGGTGGCAGCGTCGCCGCCGGTCCCCGCCATGGTCTCAGGACTCAGTGTGTTACTCAGCGATCATTGCGAGGCATCCAAAATAGCATGCGTGATTATAAATCGGTTTAGAAGCTAGGGGGTGTATAGCGTGCAGGCCAGTCGGCGCAGACTCACTGCACAATGCGACCGGAACAACTCGACTCGTCTCTCCTTCCTCAGCCGCCGCGATCGTCCTTCACGTGCGTCTCGAGCTCCCGTCTGTGTGCTGACCGTGCACGTGCATGACGCTGTGGGAGCGCCGAACCAAGCCAAGGTGGCAGCAATACCAACCCGGTCGAACCAGCCCTGAAGGCACCCGAGTGCCCGTAGCTCGCTAGGCGGTCCAATGCATCAGTCGACGCAGCGATCTCCAGCCAGCCGCTTCCTCGGCCGTCGCCTTCGTCTCGGCGTTTTAGCGCGGCGTTTCTTGCCTGTCGCCGCCCCGATTGGCCCGGCCGTCCCGTGGATATCGATCAGTGGGCTCTTCCCCTTCCGGGTCGACGTCATCATGCTGGAGTCGGACGAGTAGCTCACGTCGCCTTCGTCTTACCATATGGATCCACGGCCAGCCTGAACGTGCGCGGGACAGCAGGGAGTGCACCGCGTCTACCTCTGAGGCTTGTCCATCGTTGACGACAGCTTGCCAATTCACCTCCGTCTTGGAACTCCGCATGCCCTTCCGGGATTTGGGTATGGAGGGCTTCGTGAAGGCAGACACGCGAAAACGAGTCCAATTGTTCCGGTTGCTTTTGTGCATCACAGTGAGTCGGTGTCGGCTGGCATGGGCGCTACAACAACCACCGAACCGCCATCTCGGCGATCCTGGCGGTTAGTGCGATGGCCGCTGCGAGGATTCGCGACTGCGTGCACAGCGTCGATGCCATCGACTCGATGGGCTTTGACACCATCTGATACCTTTTCAGCGCTTTATCCAGAAGTTTATTCCAAAAGGAGCAGACCGTTTCCTTGCAATTCCGTAGTTAACTCCTCTGAGTCCTATCTGATTCTTCATACTTTAGCGAAATCAACACGCGAGTGAGTACTCACTAAAGTTGAACTGCCTGAGTCTTCGCCGACTTTCAATCGATGCATACACTTTAGCGGGAGACTCAGCTTCACAATACAGGCAAAGCAACAAAGCGATGGCGTCGTGGGCGGCGCTGAATGCGGCGGGCCGCGGGCCGCTAGACGCGCTGGGCGCGCCGGACCGCGCGACGGAGGAGGCGCGCGACGCGGAGAACGCCACGCGCTACGAGAGGGCGCTGCGCCACCAGCAGCAGCACGAGGTGCATCTCGTGCAGGCGCTGGTCTGTTTCTCCTTTTACTCTTCTTGTGTGTGACATGGAGATGGTGTGGGTGCTGCAGACGGACCTGGCCAAGGAGATCTACGTGGAGCTGCTGCAGGTGAGCACCAGTGTATTAGCGAACGTTCGGTGGGCGTACACGCGTCTAACCCGTTGGTCGTGGGTGGGGCAGGGCGACGCGGGGCTTAACCAGCGGCTCGAGTACCTGTGCAACAAGAACGTGGCGGCGATCGAGCTCGAGCGGCGCGAGTACGACGCGGCGCTCACGTACTTTGCGCATGTGAGTGGTGGACACGGATAATGGAGAAGGGAGAGGACATATGGGATGCTAACCACGCACTCGTTCACGCCCTTGTGGGCGTAGGCGCTGGAGCTGGACGCGACGGACGTGGTAGTGTGGCATCAGATGGCGACGACCGCCATCGAAACGGGCAAGTACGTGTTCGCCGCGTGGAACACGAGCGTCTATGGCTTCTGTACTTATTGGGGGGCTCTCTGAACGTCGCACGCAGGCTGTGGCTGGCACGTCGCGCGCTGGAGGAGGGCATGCAGGCCGACAACTCGTACTGGCCGCTGGTGGAGACGCTAGCGCAGGTGCTGAACGAGCTGGGCGACCACGAGGAGTACGGGCGCGTGGCGGCGTATCTGCTGGAGCATGACCCGCAGTGTCCGTCGATCAAACTCATCAGCGACAAGCTCGCCAAGGAGCGAGCGCGGGATTCGATCAGCAGTGATGGATATGCCAGTGGAGGCGTCAAGCCAACGCGAGAGCGGGTGACGGAAGCTGCGAAGAGAAGATCAACACAAGCCCAGCGCCGACTGGATCACCTTCATGACAAGGCCGCGCAGGAGACAAAGCGGCGGAAGCTGATGCACGAGACTGTGCAGCGGCAGTTGGAGGCGAGCTGTAAACCGAGGCTGTACCGACTGCAACAGCTTTCGTGGCAAGGACTCGGCAAACTGCTGCTGGAGGCGTTTGAAGAGTCCATGAACTCGAGCGACGGTGTCAGCTCGAGTCGAGGGATTTACCGCGCAGCCATCAGCATCCAAGTGAACGTGAAGCTCCCGATTGAAGCGGTGAGCGATCAACCAGCCGTTAAAAAGGCTACTGGAGAGGCCGAGGTCGTGGTTATTGAGGAACAAGTTGACGCAGAGAGCGAGCAGGCAGCGGAAGCACGAGAGCCAAGCGCCAGCAAGGCAACTCGTCCTACGAAGCGACAGAAAGCGACCAGAAAGATGTCCATTGACGTCACGGCAGACCGCAGCGCCGCCAGCACGAGCGACAACGACGACACCCACGACAGCGGCGTGGCGACGACGAGCGATGCGGATGAGCCTATGCCAGTACGGCGGAAGTCTCGCCGCAACGAGCAGCGGCTGAAAGACGAGCACGCCGCCGCGGTCAAGAAGGCGCGCGAGAAGAACCTGGCGTACCGGTTGAAGGCGTTCCTCTCTGGCCCCGAGGCGGACACGACAAGTAGCCCCACCGACGATACCTCGGGACAGCAAGATGATTCCCTACCGAAGGTGTCGTGGTCCTCACCGTTGACCGTCGAGCTGTCTGGATCAACATTTCAGTTCTTCGACGCAGCGCACAAGGAGATCGCGCAGACCAAAGCGTTCGGACACGAAAAGGATGGGAACGAGAAGGAAGACGCGTCAGCGACGAAGAAATCCTCGGTATCCTCTCCATCATCTTCAGCGACCGCTACCGCTAGCCGCGGTCATGCTGCTGATAAGCGCGTGATCGCCGCGAAATCGCTTGCTGCTGCGAAAGTTGCGGAGTTCATCGCGCAGTTTGCTAGTCAGCCGAGCGACGCTGATTCATCTAGTGCCTGCGGTCTCTTGGATCTGATCCAGGGCTACTTGAACCAATGCGGAGAATGGTCGCAGGTCAAGCTCGGAAGCAGCGACGAGGAAGACCTCCAAGTGGTCTTCTCGTGGCTGGAGCGTATCATCAACGGTGACCTCGACCCGGACACGGTGCCGTCCTCTTCTTCTCCGTCCGGGATCATCGAACTGGCGGCGACGGTCAACCAGTCTGCGACGATCCGTGAGCTGACACTGCGCGCGCGACTGTTTCTGCTGGAGCTGCGCTACGACATGCTCCTTCGCGAGTTCAGCAGCCGAACGGATCGGTCTCGCCGCCAGCAGCTCAAGGCGAAGGTGGAGTCGCTTATCGCGAAGGCACAGGGCATCCTCCTGGACGTTTGCTGGGCGGAAGACGCTGACAATGCGGAGGCTGAAGATGACGAGCCCTTCTCTCGTGTCGACTTTGTCCGGATCTACTGGCTCGTGGCACGAATGTATGAGCGCACGGGAGACCCTCGGTCAGCCCAGCTCTACTACTCGAAGTGCCAGGAGCAGCTGCAGTCGCCCAAGACTAGCGAGAACACATCCGAGCCAGTTGAGAGCGCTCAAGAACCGACTAATGCTGTGATCCTGCCGAACCAGAAGTTTGATCAGCAGATCTCGCTCAGCATTCTGGAAGAGAAGCTGTCGGAGCTGCAGTTCTCCGACGTGTACTTGGAGGCGTGCCAGATGTACGAGAAGCAGCGTCACGACGAGGTCATTGCTGCGCTGTTCGACTACATCTTCCCTGCCAACCAGCCCCCGCGGCTGATGGACCTACTGGATGAGTTCCAGCCCGGAGAGGACATCACCGCTGGCGCGATCACTGCAGGTGACGCATCGGCAACGACTTCGCGGAAGATGTTCCCGATCATCGTGGAATCGATCGACAAGTCGGAGAATTTCTCAGTCGAGGACGTGGTGCGACTTCTGCTGACTATCCTGCACCACATTGCCGTCTTCTTCCGCGGTCTCGGTCCAGCACTCAGCCCGGAAAAAGCCGATACGACGTCGGGCAGTCACTCGGACGACGACACGCGCTTCCACGCGTTGATCGCCATGGAGTTCCTTCTCAAACACCTCAAGACGAAGTGCTCTGCCGCTGAGTCCATCAGTGTTGAACAATGCCTCTTGCTTCGCGGCTGCTGCTTGAACCTGCTGGACCCAGCGATACTGTTGATGTTTGAGTCCCCCGCTGACGTGTTCGCGCTGCTGTGGTCGCTACTCGATATCGCTCACTCGCGTGCCGGTGATCAAGGGGACTCATCTTCGTCGTGGCCTAGCCGCACGACGGAGAGTGGCGCGGTCGGACACTTGCTGTACCAGATGCGCTCGTTCTCGAACGACGACTTCCGCGACCTGTTCGCTGCTGCGCCGGACCATTCAGCCAAGAGGAGGCAGCCTCGACGGGAACGCGTGCGACTGCTGCTCGTGGAAGTCCTTCGGTACCTGAACCGCGAGCTGACTCGAGACGAAGCGGTTACTGCTGCGTTCCCAGCGGAGAAACGACACGCGCTCATGCTGCTGTGCATCGACCTGATGAAGCAGGAGGAGGAAGTGATCGCAAAGCAGAGCAACAACAACGTCAAGACCCCGCAGCAACTGTTCGGAAACAGCGCAATCCTCTTCCTGCTGCTGTTTGCGGCTCATTTGACCGACTCCAGTGCGCGTAATACCGAGCGTCGACAAGTAGTCGAGCTCGTGAGCTTCCTCCATGAACGAATTGGCCAGCACGGGTTGTGCAGTCTTGACTACGGCGAGTCGGAGGACCCTCCGCGATCTGGGCCCGACTTCCTCGAAACGTGCGTCTCACTCCTGATCAAGCACGGGTTGAACGCTAAGCGGAGCCCCAAGCACGCTGATCCGGCCGAAGAAGGCGAGCCCGACAGTGACGAGGAGGACGAAGAGCTGGAGCAGGAGCTGGCGCAGTGCTACCGGTGCTTGTACGACGTCCAGATCGTCTCAGGCTGCGCAGACCACAAGGCAGGACGAACGTTTGCGTCGCTCCAGTCCGACGCGGACCCAGCACTCAAGTGCCGCAAAACGATTCAGCTCGCGCGATTCGCCATCCCGATCCTGCTCGATAACCGCCCGAAGAACAATGGGCACAAGAAGGAGAACCTCAAGCTACTGTATGCGATCCGCGATGCGCTGGCGGACACGAAGTTCATCGACGCGGCACTGACTCGACGCCAGTTTCCCCCTCAGCTGAGCGAGTACGTGAACCCTGACGGTCTGCTTCGATGGGAAGAAGATGATAAGAAGACCCTCACCTATGCCAAGTCCATCGGAAGCGAGTCGACGGCAGAAGATGACGACGATGAAGATGTTGAGCACTTGAGCCACCTCTGGTACCTGCTAGGAGAGAATTTCATCCTCGGCCGTGTGCGGCGCCGGAACAACCTGGCAGAACTGATTGAGATGGAGGCGCGTGTTCGCGAACGCGTGTCCTTCTTGCTCAAGGACGTGCTGTACTGCCACCCGGAGCGCATGGAGTCGTGGGTTCTTTTGGGGGAGACGATGAAGGAGCAGTACCACATGACGACGGACGCCTGCGCGCTCGTGTTTGGCCGTAACAAGCGGATCGCAGCGCTGCAGGCGTACGCGAGCAAGTATGAAGCGCCTGTTAGCGTCAAGACGGAAAAGATTGGCGTCGACTCGCTGCTGAATCCGGCAGACGACGATCCGTCCGGCAAATCGTTCACCGACGTCGTCTTAAACGGGAGTCTGTTCAAGCGGATCAAGCAGTGGAAAGAGCACCATTCGTCTTCGACAGCAGCTGATGACAAGTCAACAGCTCCTGCCCGAAGTGAGAACGGTCAGGCCGTTGGCCAAAGCGAACAGGAGACGCAGGATGCTCTCGATATCCAGCAAGCCGCGTGCGAGTACATTGCACAGATGATCGAGTTCGCCCGCCGAAGCTTCGAGATGGCCGCGCATCTGGGCGCTGCGTCGCTGGACGAGAAGCAAACTAACGAGAAGACGAAGGAGGAGAGGGAGGGCGCCCAGAAAAGTGTGCAAGTGAAAGGAGCTGACGAGGAAGAAGAGGAGGAGTTAGAGGAGAAGGAAGAGCTGCGCGACTCGGTGGTCGAGTGCTACGAGGAGGCGGGGTTGATCCTGTACAATGTCCTGCAGGAGTTCTCGCTGCTCAAGGAAGGCAAGATGGGTCGCTTCCCGTACGGCATCTACTCGCAAGTGGTCGAGCGGGTATTGCTGTGCTTTCGCAATGGACTAGCGCTGTGTGAAGCAAGCGGAGAGAGCAATACGGATGAAGTGCGCTTCCGCTTGTACTACATGATCGGGAAGACACTCAAGAAGAAGCGCTGGGTCCAGAGTGCTCAAAACAAGGAGGACCGACAGCTGGACGTGGCGGATGAAATTCTGCACTGCTTCTCGACCGCCGAGTCCATTCGCCAGGAAGGAAACATGGGCGAGCACGCGCTAGTCCACGCCTTCTATGCGCTCCAAGCAGTTCGGATGGAGCTGGTCGCCGACACGTCGCCGTCAATCGAAGCGCTTCGGCTGGTTGGCAAGTACTTTTACGTCGAAGCGGAGGAGGAGGACGAAGAGGAAGACGAGGACGCAGTGTCGAGTGGTGGAGAAAACGCCGCGGTGAAAAAGGCTGATATTCCAGGAAAGAAGCAGGCCAAGACCAATACCACAACTCAGTCAGAGGCACAAGCAGCGGAATCATCAACGCCCGAGAGTTCGACGGACATCTTGGCGCTGTTGGACCGCGTGACACCTGACGGCACCGGTTTGGAGCTCGACATTGCCGTCGTGATTGTGCGAGGCTGGTTAGTGCTGAACGTGATCAAGGCGCTGGAGGCGATCCCGGACGAAGACCGCTACTTCCACCCGTCGCGACACGTGTTGGCGCGCGCGGTGTACTGGCTGTCAGAGCATTATTCGAAGGACCTGCTGCCTCGCGTGTCCAACGATGCTGTAGCACCGCTGCTCTCGCCGTTGATCTCCGCGATCGAGGAGCATCGGAGCGCGTCGCCTGTCGAGGGCGCGTCAGACGCGGCAGCGCGGGCGCTGAAGGAGCTGGCGCCCGTGTTCGACAAGAAGCGGCCGCAGATCGTCGCGATCTGGTTCTCCGAGTACATCCCGAGCGCCAAAAAATTCGAGGAGCTGAACCAGCGGCAGATCAAGTACGACTACTACCGCCTCAAGTACTGGCGCTACCTCACGCGTCTACTGCAGGAGAACGAAGCGTACGGGCGGCTGAAGGAGGTCGGGTCCTGGGTACTGGCGTGCAAGGAAGACCACGACGCGATTGACCTGATGCTGGGCATTGTGCTCCAGGCACGCGGCGTGGTGCTCCGCAAGCGCGTGAGTGAGCTGCTTCCGCCGCTGAACGAGGCAAACGCGAGTGAGGAGTCTGCTGCAGTCGACAAGAACGACGAAGCGAAGGCGGAGACGCTGCTGAAGCAGCTCGCCAAGGCGTACACGTACTACTTGGACGTCGCGGATGCGCAGTCGCGGCTCGTGGGCGTAGTGGAGCAGAGCCACCTCATGCTTGAGAACGCCGAGCTGCCCATGGTGTGTCTGTTCGTACTGGCCACGACTTCGTTCGCGGAGTTCGCGCCACTGTCGGAGTCCACACGCGCGCTGCTTGTCGTCGACGATGAGTACGAGACCAATGTGAACGTTATCAAGGACGCGCTGCGCCGCGACGAGCTGCCGCCCCGCATCTACGACGCGCAGGGCCGCGAGGCGTGGCAGTCGTTCCTGGCGGCCGCGCGCGCCTTCTGCGAGGAGCGCTGGCCCGAGCGCACGGGCAAAGCCAAGGCCCCCAAGAGCCGCGCACGGGCCAAACCTGCGACGGCGGCGGCAGCAACAGCACCAGTCTCAACGCAACCAAGTGCTGCTGCTCCTGCCAGTGCTAGTGAAGTTGCAGCTCAGGCGGCGGCGGACGCAGTGGTGACCAACGGAGCGGATGTGACGCAGGCCAAGTGATGCCAACAAGAGCAAGAGGATCGTGATCGTTGGTGAAATCGTTAATGCTTTGGTACAGTGAGTTGAGGCGACGCGGCTCAGAGGTTGTACTTGCGCCGCACCCAGTGCATGTCCTGCTCGACGCGGCCGATGATGTCCTGGATGCGCGCGGGGTCTGTCTCGTCGCGGTGGCGTCCGAAGCCCTGCCATTCCAGCCAATGGAGCGGCCAATGGCGTGTTATATGACTGACACGAGAGTACCAGCCAGCAATCAAGGACGACCTCTCTACCTGGGAGGAGCGCGCGATGCGGCGGTAGTACTCGCGCGTGTCGGGCTCCAGCGCGCGGCTCGTGCGCAGGATGCGGCGGTAGAGCGCGCGCGACTGCTGTTGCGCCTGCGCGAGCGAGAGCGGCGGCATCGTCAGCGGTTCAAGCGGTCGGAGGGTCGGGTGTGCGGTCGATGGCGAGTCCTGAAGTGAGCGAGCGCCACAGACGTCGCTGGCGGTAGTGGTGGCGCAAAGAAATGGATCGTCGCATAGGCCGGTCGCCGCGCTTATGCACCCGTCGCAGGTAAGATTTGCGCGACGAGAGGCTGCATGGTCGAGTGCTGGACCAAGTGCGTGGAGATTATACTGCGCTCAGTATGGCCATTAGGATGGTATCTCGGCGACTGCTACGTGCTGCTTTTATCTTGAGTTGAGTATGGACCGGAGCTGCTTGACCTCGTTGACGTAGGCTGGGTGAATTGACGTGAATGACGTAGTAAATTAAAATTGGTAGGCGCACGTCATCCAGGTTCTTATTTTCTGCTTGGGCGTAAACCCGTGATGTCCAATACATTCGACTAAAACAACCTGTATTGATTTGTGACGGTTCTAGTAAATAGTACCGTGACGACTCTTAAATAAATACTGAGCATTTCGTTTCAGAACGCGTGCCTAATCATTTCATTTTATTTATGCAAAAAATCATAAATCGCTCACACAAACGCTGATGAAACTGTGTCCTACCGTGTTTACGCGCACAATAATTTCCGCTCGTCAATAATTGCCCTCTCTGCCCTCCTCAACTCCTCATTTATATTTGCGTTTTGTATGCTACCTCAGCAATTATTGATTTAACCCCATCCAATTCAAGACAAAGACATGCGCGAAAGCGCCGCCACCTCACACTCCAGCCCGCCATTACCCGATCGGCGCCACGCCTTCGACTGCCCCGCCTCCTTCCGATGCTGCGCCGCCTGCCGCCGCGGTGCGTCCCCCTCCGCCTCCCTCTCCTTATACCCTGACCCCCGTCTCACCCTCTGTGCCGCTCTCGCTGTCGCAGCAGCCGCGCGGGTGCCGGCGTCTTGTCGCCGGTGCTGCGCCTCCGCGGTCCGTTCCCGTCGCGCGTCTCGTCCTTCCGCTTCCTGTCGGCGCTGCCGCCGCAGAAGAAGCAGGAGGAGGACAAGGAGGCGGCCAAGAGTGACGAGAAGAAGGGCAAGAGCAAGCTAGGCGAGGCGCGGCGGTTGCTGGCGTTATACGCGCCCGAGAAGAAGCCGCTGGCGCTGTCCATCTCGGCGCTGTCGGTGTCCACGGCCATCACCATGTGCGTGCCCTTCGGCATGGGCAAGGTGATCGACGTGGTGACGGCCAGCGGCGGCGGTGGCGACCTGCCGACCGTTGTGGGTGCGCTGGGCGCGCTATTCGTGGCCGGCGCGGTGGCCAACGTAGTGCGCGTAGACACGAGCAACATGATCGGCGAGCGCATCACGAACCGCCTGCGCCAGCACACGTACGAGTCGATCCTGACGCAGGACCTGGCCTTTTTCGACTCGGCGCGCACGGGCGAGCTGGTGAACCGCCTGAGCGCCGACACGACGCTCATCGGCAAGGTACTGAGCGACAACGTGTCGGCGGGCCTGCGCAGCGGCGGCCAGGCGCTCGGCAGCATCTCGATGCTGTGCTACACGTGTCCGCAGCTAGCGCTCGTCATGCTCTCGGTCGTGCCGCCGCTCGCGATCGGCGCCGTCTCGTACGGCCGCTTCGTCAAGAAGCTCACGACGCGCGTGCAGACGCAGCTGAGCGCCGCCACCGAGGTCGCCGAGGAGAAGCTCGCCAACGTGCGCGTCGTGCGCTGGTTCTCCAAGGAGGAGCATGAGAAGCAGGTGCACCAGCGCACGATCGACGAGGTGCTTGCGCTCGCGCGCAAGCGCTCCCTCGCCAGCGCCACGTTCTTCGGCAGCGTCGACCTCGCCGTCAAGATGAGCATGCTGGGCGTGCTCGGCTACGGCGGGCAGATGGTCGCGGATGGCGTGCTCACGAGCGGCGAGCTCACCTCCTTCCTGCTCTACACGCTGTACGTGGGCTTCTCGTTCGCGGGCATGTCGTCCTTCTACTCGGAGATGATGAAGGGCATCGGCGCCTCCACGCGCGTGTTCGAGCTGCTGGACCGCCAGCCGCGCGTGCGCTCGCTCGACAAGTGGCAGCCACTGCCCGAGGGCCGCCACGTGGTCTTCGAGGATGTGCGCTTCCGCTACCCGACGCGCCCGGACGCCACTGTCTTCGACGGACTCGACCTCGAGGTCAAGCCAAGCGAGACGGTCGCACTCGTGGGCCAGTCGGGGTGCGGCAAGTCGTCGCTCACGGCGCTTCTCGCCCGTTTCTACGAGCTGGACGAAGGTGCGTTCTGCTGTTCAACCCCACTCTTGATAATGTGAGTTGCTGATGAGTATCAATGTGTGCGTAGAGGGCTGTGGCGGCCGCATCCTGCTGGACGGCGTGGACATCGCGACGCTGAACCCGTCGGAGCTGCGCAGCATCATGGGCGCAGTGCCGCAGGAGCCACCGCTGTTCGCGTGCTCGATCCGCGACAACATCGCGTACGGGTGCCAGTGGGAGCCGACGCTGGACGAAGTGGTGGCGGCGGCCAAGCTCGCGAACGCGCACGACTTCATCGCCGCCTTCCCGAACGGCTACGACACGGTGGTGGGCGAGCGCGGGCTGGCGCTGTCGGGCGGCCAGAAGCAGCGCGTAGCCATCGCGCGCGCGCTCATCAAGAAGCCGTCGATCCTTATCCTGGACGAGGCCACGAGCGCGCTGGACCCGGAGAGCGAGCGGCTCGTGCAGGACGCCGTGGACCGCGCCAAGGTGGGCCGCACGGTCATCCTCGTGGCGCACCGCCTATCGACCATCAAGACGGCGGACCGCATCGCCGTCATCTCGGACGGCCGCGTCGTGGAGCACGGTACGTTCGAGCAGCTCGCGGCGCGCGACGACAGCGTCTTCTCGCAGGTGGTGCTGCACGGCCAGCAGTGAGCACCAGCGGTAGGTCGGGCGTGAAAGGATGTGCATTGAAATTGTCAAATAGAGCGAGAGAAACCGTTAAACGCGCGTGTCTGGGAGCAGATACTGAAGTACGGAGACGTGGTCTCTGTAGTTGAGGCAGGAGTTTGAAGCACGCGCGCTCTACTACACCAAGTGCTGTCCCGCTCTACGAATTAACTCACTCCATGTTGTCCGATGCGCTCAATAAACTGCCAGCATGTGGTGCTCATGGGCGTGACTTGCCCTCCCAGTCGAGCATCCGTGTTCAACTCTCGTGCGCAGAGAGATCACGTCACGCGCTCCTCTACTGTTGAAATGGATCGGCAAAATTTGGCAGTCGGGTCAGCTTTCGCATATGTTTGCCGCCTCTACCGACGGTGTTCGTCCACCGCGTCCACACCTTCATTAAATCTACAGACGAGTAGACGTCCGCACACTGTATCGGTAGTGCGGTGGGTGGGGCATTGAGCGTGGGGGAGAGTGGTCGAGACGCGCTGTGTTGTTGGGACGACCACACCCCAGGATGTGCGACCATGGCTCGGCCATCAGGCTACACGGTCACTCCATTCGAGTGGAAGGACGTATGACGGGACTCGGGCGCGCGATCCAACGCGCTGCACTAAGCAACCGCGCCATAAACGTCGCGATAGACTCGCCATTGGTTTGTACCTACGGTACACGGGAAGTTCTCGATCCGCCCCACATAGGGCAGCGAGCAGACAACGTGGGGTCCCACTGTGGCCGCTCGAAAAAAAGAGCCTCTGGGTCTTAGTATTCATTACCACAGTTCTACTTCAGATAAAAATGAATTGAATTGTGGGTGACAATGAATACCATGGGATAGAGTATACGAAATAATAGAGGTACAGATGGCATCCGCGAAAGGAGCTGCTTGCGCGGACTGTTCAACGGGGACCACTATACTGGCGAGCCCCTCGGTGTCCAATGCACTTGACTCAACTGTAGAGTGGCGGGGGCTGTCCTTCCTCCCTCCCTTCACTCGGCATTCCTGCATTTCCTTCGTGTGCCTCACGCGTCACCCGCCTCCCCGCTCTACCCCCCAACAGCAACCAGCAAGCATGCGGCGGTACTCCAAGTACTCGCCCCACCTCATGACCATCTCGGAGACGAGCACGATCGCCGTCACCACCAAGGAGACCATCGCTGCCAAGCTGCCCTCCCCAATCAGTGAGACCACCACCACCAAGCAAGAAGACGACCGGCGTCAGCGAGTGGAGCGCTCGCAGTCGGCGCCGCCAGACGTCGAGCGGGAGGTGTCGCGCGCCCCCGCTCCCCCCACGCGCGCGCGCTCGACCACCGACATTCGCGACTCGACCCGGAGCACCAGCAGCGCGTCCAGCAACAAGTACGGCCGCTCGGCGCTGCACAATGCGGTCCGCAAGGGCGACAAGAGCGCCATCTCGCGGCTCCTCAAGGAGCAGCCCGAGCTGCTGCGCGAGCCCGACGCGCGCGGGAACCTGCCGCTGCACTACGCGGCCAACCCGCAGGTGCCGCATCACGCCGAGGTGCTGTACGTGCTGCTGCGCGCTGGGTCGCCCGTCAACATGCTCAACGCGCGCGGTCAGTCGCCGCTCGTGGTGTTCGTGATCTCCACCGAGGCGGACGACGACCTGGCGGCGCGCATGCTGCTGCACTACCACGCGCGGTCGACCGTGCGCGTCACGGAGGAGCAGATGCTCGCGCCCTACGCGGTCAGCAGGGGCCTGCACAAGATCGCGGCCGCCATCCGCGAGTTCATGTAGGGTGTATCGCTAAACCCTGCACTACTAACGGACATCCCGCCGCGTAGAGTACTATAAGCCGCAGGGATGGAGGACGGGATCAACTATCTATAGAGACGAAGTGTACAGTTCAATACAATTCTCAAGTATAAATATCTGGTTCATGCGCATCATCTGCCGTCGGTCGCCGGGCATGGCGATACCCGCCGGCGACTGTCACACCGGGCCCCGCGCGCTTCTCGCCGCTGTTGCCCTCCAGGTACAGGAACAAGCGCGCCCTACCTATCGCACTACCGATGGTGCGGTCCTCCCGCGGCTGGGCGGCGTCGCGCAGCAGCTTGCAGCCGCGCAGCGTGAGCGCGTTGTAGGACACGTCCAGCGTCTCGAGCGTCTCATTCTCTACCAGTGCGCGCGCCAACGCCGCCGCCGCGCCGTCTGACCGCAGCCCCGAGCACATCTGCCGGTCACGTGGTGGCAGAAGCGGTTAGTAGAAACGATGAGGGAGGGCAGGAGCATTTGGCGACGCACCAGTTCGAGGCGACGAACGCTGCGGTTGTGCGCGAGCGCGCGGTACAAGTCGGCGGCGCCCGGCGGCTCCAGCAGGCAGTGGCTCTGTCATTGCATCGCATGGTAATCAACACGCATCACCTTCCTCCTTACACCGACGTACTACGGACTCACCAGGTCGAGCGTGGCGATAGTCTCAGTTGACCGGAGCAGCTCGGCGGCGGCCATGGCGATGGCGATGTGGCCAGACGGGAAGCACGCCTGGAAGCGCGCCGTCTCGAGCGACGGGTGTCCTCCCACAGCCTTCAGCAGCATGGACGCGGCCTCAGCGTCCTCGACCACGTTATCGCTGAAGGAGAGCGACAGGAGTGACTCGTTGTGCTCCAGCGCTCGCGCGAGCAGCAGCACGCCCTTGGCGCTGAAGACGTTGCACGACACGTCCAGGTGCGCGAGGCTGCGCGTCTTGCTGAGTGTGTGCGCCAGGTGCCTCGCGGTCTCGTCGCCGATGCCCGTATCTGCCAGCAGCAGCGTCGTCACGCTCGAATT
Organism: Phytopythium sindhum; assembly: GCA_023334395.1. Lineage (NCBI taxonomy): Eukaryota > Oomycota > Peronosporomycetes > Pythiales > Pythiaceae > Phytopythium > Phytopythium sindhum. The sequence continues at coordinate 50,900 of JAASGW010000041.1, forward strand.
GAACGGCTCGTCGTCCTCTGACTCGGACACTGGCGCCGAGAGCATCACTACGGACGGAACGACCGTCGTCGTGTGTCTCTTGCGCGCGATCTGCGACTTGAGGACCTCCTCCTGGCTCACGGGCTTGGGTGCGAGCGCGTCCAGCAGCTCGCCCGCCTTGGCGTCGCCGATGCCGTTGTGGCTCAGGCGCAGCTCGAGCAGCGAGCGGTTGACGCGCAGCGTGCTACCGAGCCACGGACGCACGCCCTCGCGCCCGATGCGGTTGTGCGACAGGTCCAGCACACGCAGCCGCGTGTTGTCACGCAGCGCCGTCGCCAGCAGCGTCGATCCAAGCGCGCCGACGGCGTTGTAGCTCAGCAGCAGCGACTCGAGCGCGCACGACGTGTGAGCGAGCGCGTCGGCCATCACCGCCATGTCGCCGTCCACGAGGTGGTTGCCGCTCAGCGCCAGCGAAGTGAGAAAGTGCTGAGCGACAGAGGGGAGCGATATCAGTGGAGTGAGAGTTGAAGCGGTGGATGGAGCACACGTACGTTACCAGCGAGCGCGCGGCTCAGACGCAACACGTCCTGGTGCTCGAGCTGGCAGCCGCGCAGGTCGACCTCCGTTGGTCGACAGTATCTGTCGCTCTCGCATCCATCGCCGTCGTCAGGATCTTGAGTGGGCGGCAGTAGCGCCGCGTCGATCAGCTCTCCCTGCGCGATGAGCAGTAAGTTGGCAGCAGCCCGAGCTTGTCAGCCACACACGTTGCACGCACCTCGGACGTCCGCGTGACGTTGGATGGCTACAAAGAGAGCGACGAAGACATGAGCGACCGAGGCGATCAAGCAGGGGACGGTGGCAAGACTGCGTGGGTGTCTTACCGGTAGGTAGAGTGTGCCGCACGGGTGGGAGCAGACGACGACGCCGTCGGTAGCGTGCACCGTGACGCACTTGGCCTGTTCCGCAGTCGAAGACGGACGGAGGTGAGTGCATTAGACTGTGATCGTCTTCCCGTGGCAAGATGAGCGACGCACAAGGCCGAGTCGCGTGCGAATCGCCGCCGCGACGGGGATCGAGCTCTTCCAGGTGAGCGTTGACAGGTCGAAGTAGACGGCATCGCGACTGGCAACGAGCTGAATCGCTTCTTCGACGCCTGATGTAACATATCCGAGCCACAACCAGTGAGTCGCACTCAGGCCGTTTATGGCATGCCATGGCAATGGGACCGACAGGGATTGCTGCTTGGCTGCAGTGGCAGTGACAACGACGCTCCGGCAGCCTGTCGGATGGCGTCCATTGGCTTCATCGTGGCAGGAGCTCGGTGTCAATCTCGGCGTGCACGAGCTGACGCTGTCCTCAGAGCACTGGTTGATACCCCAAAATAAACTCCACACAAGACAATACCAAGACGGATGAACGAGACAAGCGACGTGTACTGTTGCATTCATAACCAGCAGTCGTCTAGACACCCGTCTAGACCACCCTTGCATCCTCCGCTACTCTCCGCTAGGCGTCGCTCGTTCGCTCACTCGTCGTGTCCGTCACTCTTCCAGTGATCGACAAGCGCCTTGAAGAGTCCATCGGACTTTCGCTGTAGTGCGGCGGGCGTGTCGAACTCGGCGACGCCGCCGCGCTCCATGACGAGGATGCGGTCGGCGTCCAGGATCGTGTTGATGCGGTGCGCGATCGTCAGGCACGTGCACTCACGGAACTCCTCGCGGATGCTGGTCTGGATCTTGCGGTCCGTCTCCGTGTCGATGGACGCCGTGGCCTCGTCCATGAGGATCACGCGCGACCGCTTGAGCAGCGCGCGCGCGATGCACAGCAGCTGCCGCTCACCCACGCTAAAGTTGGTGCCCTTCTCGTCCACCTTGGCGTCGAGTGCCGTCACGGCGTGGGTCAGGTGCGCGCGACGCAGCGACGTCCAGATTTGCTCGTCCTCGTACTGATCGAACGGGTCCACATTGGAGCGCACCGTGCCCGAGAACAGCACCGGGTCCTGCGGGATGATGGAGATCTTGCCGCGCAGCTCGTGCAGCCCGATCTGCGAAATGTTGACGCCGTCCAGGTAGATGGCGCCGGCGTCCAGCTCCACGAGGCGCATGAGCGCCACCACGAGGCTCGATTTGCCCGCGCCCGTGCGGCCCACGATGCCGATCTTCTCCTGTGGCTTGATGCTCAGCGACAGGTTGCGCAGCACGCGCGGAAGGCCAGGCCGGTAGCGCAGGTCCACGTTGCGGAACTCGATCTCGCCGCGCGAGGGCCAGCTCGCGAGCGGCTTGCCCGACGTGAGCGCCGCCTCCACCTCCATCTCCGTGTACTTCTTGATGCGCTCGACCGACACCATCTGTGTCTGCAGCTGGCTGATCATGCGCACCGACCAGTTGAGCGACTGCGTGACCGTGAACGCGTACGTGAGCGACACACCGGCCAGGCCAGCGAAGGCGGCGCCGCGCTCCGGGTCGGCCGAGTGCGCGAGCACCGCCGCCAGAGCTGCGAAGGCCGCGATGAGCGTGCCGGCGAACTCGAGGCGCAGCGCGAGCCAGCAGTTGACGGCGAAGTTGAGGAAGTAGGCGCGCTGGTTGCGGTCCAGCAGCGCCTCGTTCTGCGTCGCGAACTGCGTCTCGGCCGCGTACGCGCGGATCGTAGGCAGTCCGTCCAGCGTCTCGGACAGCAGCGCGAAGACGGGCGAGCGGCTGATCGAGTCGAGCCGCTGCAGCTCGCGCGACGACTTGATGAAGTAGCGCTGCGAGTAGTAATAGCCCACCATGACGGGCAGCAGGATGACCATGAAGACGGGCGTCACGTACGATATGGTCGCGAGCGTCACTAGCACGCTGATGAGCGTGTTGAGCAGCATGCTCCACGTGGCCGGGATGCTCTCGTCCACCGTGTACACGTCCTTGGACAGCCGGTTGACGATCCGCCCGAGCGGTGTCGTGTCGAAGAAGCCCGTGGGCGCGCGCAGGATGCGCGTCAGCAGCCACTCGAAGATGACGCGGCTCGCGCGCAGCCCGCCCTTGTACGTCGCGATCGCGCGCACGTACAGCGAGGCTGAGTAGAGCACGTTCAGCCCGAAGTAGACGTATACGTACCAGAGCTGCGCGTCGCGCGAGTTGTGCTCTTGCGCGTGCTCCGACCAGTACGAGAGCCACCACGTGGAGCTCAGGTTGATGAGCTGCGCGGCTGCGAACGCCACGATAAGCAGGAAGCCCGCGAACAAGCCACCAAACGCGTTGATCCACCACTTGTACACCTGCCACTGCACGTCGCCCGTTGCGCGGTCCTCGTCCGCGATCAGCTGCCCGTCCTCCTCACCCATGAACTCGCCGTCGCGCGTCAGGTCGCTGCGCACCGACGACGTGCGCGATAGGCGGCTCTGTTGGATGGCGTACGCGACGTGTGCGCCGTTGGCGTCCTCTTGGTCCTCCTCCTCCACGGCGATCTCGTCCTCAATGTCCTCGATCGTCTCGTGCTGCGCCTCCTGCTGGTCCTGATCCTTGTACTTGTTCACCAGGTCCGTCAGGATGCCGTCGGGCTTGGCCATGAGCTCCCGGTAGCTGCCGTCCTCCACAACCGCGCCTTTTTCCAGCACGATTACGCGGCCGCACTGCGACAGGAACGTCAGTCCGTGGGTCACCAGCAGCACGAGCTTGTCCTTGAGCGTCGTCTTGATGCAGTTCGTGAAGATCTCGTGACCCACGTGGCTGTCCACCGCCGACAGCACGTCGTCCAGCACGTAGATATCCGCGTTCTGGTACACGGCGCGCGCGATCGCCACGCGCGTGCGCTGCCCGCCGCTGAGGTTGATGCCCTTCTCGCCGATCTCCGTGCGGTCGCCTGCGGGCAGGATCGCCAGGTCCTTCTTGAGCGCGCTCACGCGCACCGCCTCGGCGTACCGCTCGGGCTGGTAGGGCAGTCCGAAACAGATATTGTCGCGCACGGTCGCGTTCTGGATGAACGGCTGCTGCGAGACGTACGCGATGGATCCGCGCACGTTGACGGTCCCCTTGGCGCACCGCGCGTCGCCCAAGATGCCGCTCAGCAGCGTCGACTTGCCGGCGCCCACGTGGCCCACGATGGCGATCAGGTCGCCCCCCTTGGCGTCCAGCGACACGTCGCGCAGCACGGGCACGACTGCGAGCTTGCTGACGCTGTCCTCCTCCTCGTTGCTCTCGAACGCCGAGTCCGATGACGACGGCACGGACGGCGCGTCCCACATGAACTCGGCGTCGCGCACGCGCACCCCGACGCTCGAGAGGCTGCCCGGCCCGACCTTCTCGCGCTCCTCCTCCATCAGGTACGAGCACAGGCGCTCGACACTGACGCTTGCCTCGATGATCGAGTTGAGCACCTGCGGCAGCATGAAGAGCGGGAAGCGCAAGATGTTGAACAGCGCGAGCGACGTGAGCGCTGTGCCCACGTCGAGCGTGTTGCCGAGCAGCACGTACGTCCAGAAGCTCGTGACGGTCACGAGCGACGGGATGGACGAGAAGAGCGTCATGGACCCGGCGCGCGCGAAAATGTAGGTGCGCAGCTTGCTGAGCTCCTCGGAGCGGAAGCCCATAACGCGCTTGGTGAACGAGTTCTCCCAGGCTTGCAGCTTGATGACCTTGATACCCGCGAGCACTTCATGGCAGACCTTGATGCGCTCGTCCTTGACCGTCATGAGGCGCAACTGCAGCTTGCGCATGAGCTTCGAAATGCCCGCGGTCACGGGCAGCAGCAGGACGATGATGGCGACGCCCGCGAAGGTGGCGACACCGATCTGCTTCCAGAGCAGGTAGCACGAGACGATGATCTGGAAGACGGAGAACCAGACGCTGTTGATGAAGGTGGACAGCTCCTGCAGGCGCTGCGCGTCGATCGACATGAGGTTAGTGATCTCGCCCGTGGTCTTCTTCTGGCGCGCGGCGGCCGACAGCACGAGCGATTTGTTGTACACAGCCGTGCAGACGGCTGAGCGCACGCGCATGCCCGACTCGAAGCAGTGGAAGAAGTAGTTGCGTAGCAGGAAGGACTGCGTCACGCCCGTGACGAACACGACGCCCGCGTACAGCAAGCCCTCGCTCAGCGGGGCGGTCGGATCCGTCAGGTACGCGATGATACGCTTGATGAGCAGCGGTGCCACGAACTGCAACGAGTCGTGTGCCAGCTTGAGCAGTCCGGCGCGCGCGATCTGCCCGCCGAAGGCCGAGCCCAGCGCCCAGGCGAGGCTCGGGTTGCCGCTGGGCTTGCGCAGCTGCCGCTCCCAGGCCTCCTGGAAGCGCTGGTTCACGCTGTGCGCGCGGTTGGGCGGGTCCAGCTGGTACAGGTCCTCGTGCTCCAGCGGGCGCACGTTGCCCAGCTCCATGATGGGCGTCACCCACGAGAAGAGCGCCGCCGACCAGCACGTCGCGTCCTGCGCCGGGTACCGGTCGCTCAGCCCCTGCTTGGCGCTACCTCCAGGCACGGCGGCATGCTTGCTGGGCGCGTCCACCAGCAGCGGCGTCTTCTCCTCGTCGGGAGGCGTCACCGTCACGCCGAACGTCATCGTACGAGCAAGGAGAAAGGCACTGGCAGGCGGTGGGGCGCGTTGGAGACTGGCGGTGAGGCGGAATGACTGTGAGTAGGGGGACGATGGAAAGTGAAGCCGTTTTCTGACTCTGGTCAGAGATAGAATACAATGTGAGACGTAATATCGAATATTATAGGTTAAATTATATTTTATATAACAAAGTTTCTAAAATATATATTAATATATAGTTAATATGTATTTATGGAGGATATTGAGCGGATCCGGTGGGGTACACTCAACAGGTCGCGCGTGGTGGTCGACGGGTTAACGGTCGAGTGTCTCGGCATACTGAGCGCAAGAGAAAGCGGCGCCGCTTGGGTGGTAGGGGGCCGTTTCTGTCCGAGAGGCTGTGCAATACACTCGGATCGGCAGCAGACTGCCGCGTGAGGAGTGAACACTCCTGCCACTGGGCAGCGGTCGTTTACGGGCCCTGGAGTGGTTTACGATGTCTGGTGGGCCTTTGACGTCCGAGTCGGACCACTGTAGAGGCAGCGCGAACGCGAATGGTAGGTTGACACCTATAATAGTACAGTAGACAATTTTTACAGAAGTATTGCATGCTGTACGCGTCACCGTGGGGTTTCGCGACTGATCAATCAGCGTACACGGTGCATTGGACGGGTGTAGTGCATTGGTATGGCGCTCGGTCCAGAGGGGCCTCCTCCTGTTCATGACGCTTGAAGAAGACTCAGCAAGAAAACGGGTCGGGTCGAAGTTGACGCAACCAACTAAAGTGGGTTTGACTGCGAGCCCACCCGCGCTTGAGTTTTGCAAATTCATCATTTCTCTAATTCAACTAAACAGGGGTTACTGGGCTACAAACGTAACTCTAAAAGTGTACCCAATCGAACGTAATCCAATCGAACGTAACCCAGTCGAACGTAACTCGCGCCAACTTGATTCAACATTGGACAGACAAACCGACCAACCGACCGAATTGACCGCGGGTGCGTCGAGAGCGTCTGCGCGAGCGGCGGAGGCGATGGAGCAGTACCTGCTGCAGCTGCCGAAGCGTCTAGCGCAGGAGGTGCGCGCGGCCATCGCGGCGGGCGACTCCGCCGACGTGGAGATGATCTCGGGCGGTGCGCTTCCCTACTCTGCTGGTTACGCCGTCGGGTTACGCTGGGTTGACCATTGTCTCGTACATGACCTACATGCAGCCGACAACAAGCACTTTACGCTGCTTGTGAACGGCAAGGAGTACCCGGCCAAGATCGGTGCGTTTCATGCGCTATAGCGCTCTCCGTGGGTGTCTGTGTGGTGGTGCTCATGTGGTGAGTGGTGACGGCGGGAGCAGCGCAGCTACCGACGATCCTGGAGACGCACAAGACGTACGACGACAACTTCTTCTACAAGAGCGGCGAGATCGGGCAGATCTTCGTGGTGACGGAACGGGAGGAGGAGCGCAAGGCGCTGGAGCAGCAGGACGAGATTCCCAACGGCATCACGCCGCCCAACACGAACGTGGTCAAGCGCAAGTATGAGAAGACGCGCAAGTACACTCCCTTCCCGGTGCGTCTCGCCCTTTCACAACGTACTGCATGACCTGGCACTGATGGTCTGATGCCTGCTGCGACTGCCCTCACCGCAGAAAAACGACGTGGCGCGCGTGGAGGAGGATCTGGTCAAGATCATCAATGGGGGCGTGATCGAGGACGTGCAGGAGGAGCTGGTGGACTTCTACGACTGGATGGCGGACGCGGAGCACCCGAACGGGATCATCGTCACGGACGAGATGGAGCTCATCCGGCAGCACCCCGAGTACCTGACGCTGTCGGCCGAGGAACCGCCCAGCAAGCAGCAGAAGACGCTGGAGGCCGGCGCAGCCTCCGGAGGTGCCGTCAGCGCGGCTGGCGCCCGCGTGGCCGACTCGGTGACGAGCGCGTCGGCTGTCAACACGCCCATCGTGACGGACCTCGGCTCGGAGGTCGAGTCGCAGGCCGGCCGCGAGTCGGCGCAGCGGTCGCCCGCCTTCGCGCCCACGCCCAGCCCGGTGCTGTCGGCGCAGGACGGGGACGACAAGGACGTGGACGACCTGGAGGACGACATCCTCGGCGGCATGGAGAAGCCCACCTCAGAGCCGGGTGCGATCACGATGCTGCTGCTGTTGCTGCTGCTGTGTATGCATTGCGACTGACTGATGGGGTATGGACGTTGGGCAGCACCGAGAGCGTACTTGACGAATCCGGAGTACCTGAAGCTGCTGCCCGTGCGCGAGCGGCTGCAAAAATCGTTGCGCGACGCCGACCGCGACATGAACGAGCTGCAGGCCAAGGTGGAGGCCAACACCAACATCATCGTCAAGGTCCGTGTTCTTGACGGCCGTGTGTTCCCTCTCGTTGACGATGCGATATGGGTCTAACGCCTCATCATGCTCTACCTGTCCTACTGCAGAACCGGTTCAAGCAAATGCTCGAGACGGCGCAGAAGCAGCGCGGAGAGATCGCGGCTGAGCTGGACAAGGTGCAGGGCGAGATCACGGCGTTCGAGACCGGCTGAGCGTCCGCAGTCGACGCTTACACCGCTTCTCCTACATTGGGACCTGGTAGGGCGTCCCCGTCCCGATCCGACCTGACGGTTCGAGAGCAGGGAGGGCGCCATGCACGACTGTAGAGCGCAACGATCGGTTCCTTGTATTTTTGTTTCATCCGTCTTCTTCATCTCCGAGTCCATCTCCTGCTTCATGTGTGGGTTGGTGTGGCGAGTGGAGGCGTCGCGCCGCTGCTCCCCTTCCCTTCGCGCGAGCGTCCGCGCGGTAGGGCGATGAGGCGAGGGCGGGCGCGACCCGAGGGGCAAAAAACTCAAGGGCAGACGCTCTAGTGCTTGTGCTTCCAGTCCAGCAGCGCCTTGACCTGCTCCTCGGACAGGTTCAGGCCCGGAATCTTCTGCAGACCCTTCTTGTCGTGCTCCACGTGGTCCTTGAGCCCGTCCTCGTCGTTCTACAGCGGTGCAAATACACACATGCGAGCGTCAGTAGAGCGCTTTCTCCTAATTGAACTATCCTGCGACCTATACGCACCACGTCGGCCTGGCCCTTGAGTTTCTTGAGCAGCTTGCGGAGCGCCTTCTCGTCCTCCTTGCTGCAGTTCCACCACAACAAACACCCTGTGAGCACACCGCATGCAGATGGATAGGTACGTCAATAAAGGTAGGGGACGCACTTGAAGTAGACCTGCTCGGCGGCCTTCTCCTTGTCGCTGAGGTTGGCCAGCGTGGCCGCCTGCATGGGGGAGGCGAAGGCCGCGCGCTTGGGCGCGTGGGTCGCGGCGGCGGCGGCGCTGACGGCAGCACGGCGGAGGGAGAGCATCCTGCTTGAGTCGAGCGGCGGATAGTGCGTTTGCTTTCGATCCTTTCTTCTTGTCCAGTATGGGGAAGCAAACAAACACCCCACATCGCCCTCCCTCCCTCCCTACCGGCCACCCTACCAGGTCCGGAACGTGGGGCGCCAATCCGCCCCTCCACCTGGAGCCACACACAAAGACACTCCCCCCCTCCACTTCAATCCGTAATTACGCAGCGTAAAAAGGAGTCGGACCGTGTTTTTACGGGGAGGTCGAGACTGCAGGCGAGCGAAAGTGTCGCGTGGACTGCTGTCACAAGTGTATGTTGCGTCAATATGAGACGGTTGAAGTGGGACACGGTTGAATTTTTGCCTGACACTGGCGCGTGTGCGTTTTTCGCCAGGTTGCACAGAAAAGTGGACGTTTTCCATTTTTAACATTCTTCAGAAACCCGCGCACGTGCATTCCGGAAGGAACAACCGCTTGCTCGCGGGTTTTATGGTAAAAAAATCACGGTGAACACGGCGGATCTATGCCGCGGACGCATCTGTATCGACGGCCGCGGGGACTCGCACAGCGATTGTAAGACGCCTGCGGTTTTTCCTCATTGCGGTTTCGCATCGGTAAAATCACCGCATTGCTTGCTCATCTTTTTGCTCACCTTTTTGTTTAACATCGACTTTTTACGGCGGAAAAGACGGTCCATAAATAAGCGCTCTTGGAGAAATTATCAGAAATAACGCATAATCCGATAAAAATTAGAAAGCATCAGAATACACTACTCGAAATAGAAGCAAAAACTGAAGAGAGTATTTTACGAGCCTTCCTTTCTGAAAACCCATACAAACTGCGAGGGGGGGGGGGGAAGACCACGCGTGCTTGTCTTGACTTCACTATGTCGAGAGCGCGCAACCGCAGCACTCAAGCATAGAGATACGCATGTTCTTCGCGGTTCGCTTGGCTCTGCGGCCCCAAAGACCGCGCACACGAACATTCGCACCCTCCCCGACTATAGAGACGCTCGCTTTCTCACGAGTCTTCAGCATGTACGCTCGCCCCATGAATGCATTGGATTTACTATGGAGAACGCCGACAGCAGGGCAGGTAGGGCAGAGAGACCCTACACATGCGTATCTATCGCGAAGAGCTGTGACAGGGATGCGTTCCCATGCGACGTGTGACAGACGCGCACGTTGAAGTTGGTCCAAAGAAACCATCGAATTGAACTACCAAAAACATCAAAAATGTCAAGCGATCGATCGACCAATCGACCAGGTTCATGGTGGTATTCTTCTCTTCTTGGTATTGTAAGCTCAATCTACAGGATCATGGGACCATTGCCAAAATCGATTGTAGGATGCTAGTACCCAACGTAAAGCATCGTCGTTGCTCAGTTTCGCGAGCGCGAGCCAGCAGGCGCCGCTCGTCTCCAAGCGAGAGGGCGTGGAGGGAGAGCGTGCGCGGTTCTTCTTCTTCTTCGATACGCATCTGGGGAATGGTGGAGGACGTGCAGGCAGCAGCGAGGAGGGTTGGTTTACGCGATGTACTCTTGCGCTCCGCTTGGTCCGAGGACGTAGGAGGCTCCAGTGGGCGTCAGCTTGGCGTGCGTGTGCACGATTCACGATCGGGAACGGGCTTGGGACACATGGCGAGGCAAGTTGGGGAGCGGGAGGGGGAACGGATGACAGCGCTCGCTTTTTCACTCAAACACCCCGTAAGTAGTAGGAGACGTCGTCCCCCTCCACTCTCCCCAACTCGCCGTCTTCAGTCCGCTCCGGTTGAATCACGCGGCGCGCGCACAGGTGATGACGACGCTGGAGACTCCGGCGGTCGGTCCAAAGGACGGAGGCGCCGGCCTCGACTCGAGGCCGGGAAAAGGAACTGCCTCCCCCGCTCAGGGCGGGAGGGGGCCGCGCCTTGAAGGACTCCTCTCCTGGAGCGGCAGCCCGACCCGGTTACAGGTCGAGGTGCTTCCACTCGAGGAGAGCCTTGATCTGCTCCTCCGACAGCTCCAGACCGGGGATCTCGGCCAGCTCTTTCCTGTCCTCGGCCATCTGCTGCTTGTACCCGAGCGTGTCGAACTGTAGCGACGCACCACAACAGCGTTAGTATGCGATCAACGGGAGGGGGGCGCTTGGTAGACTAGCACGCACCAGGTTAGCTTGCATGTGCAGCTTCATGAGCAGCATGCGCAGCTCCTTCTCGTCGTCCTTGCTGCGGTAGCGAAAGCGCACACTCGTTAGCGCACTCTACTCCACACTCACTCATAGAGAGAACGAACGTACTGGAAGGTGACCGAAACGGGGAGACGCACGAACTCCTCGACGGGCTTGGTCGCCGACACCATGTGCGCGACGCGCGTGGCGTGAATGAGCTTGGGCGCGATCACGTTAACCGCGGCGGCCATGGCGAAGCGCTGGAAGGCGACTGACGTGACGGCGCGGCGCAGGGCGGGCGAGGCGACGGCGCGCGTGAGGGCGAACATGGTGCTGTCTGGTTGGGTGCTGTACGCTACCAGAGCTTGGAGGAGCGCGTGGCAACTTGCGGGGGATTTGAGGAATGATCTGGCCGCTCGATCGAGGACGTCACCCCAGCGAGACGCGCTCGGTAGGGCAGACGCGCGCACAGCTCATTGCGCTCCTCCACGGTTGGATCTGATGGACAGCGGAGTGCGTAGTAGAGCGGAGAGAGGGGGTGGACGCAAGCGACCTTAGGTATGGGAAGCGACAGATAGGGCAGGGCGATCGTCTCTCGTTGGATTGGGCGGAGACTGAAGGCAGGCATAGACATGGTGCACCTCCCATGCGATTGACCGAGAGACACGAGCCGGTCGATTGACTTGCGTTCAGAGTAGAGCGTATCATGATGGGGACAATTTTTTAGCTCCAATGTCTCCGAGTAGAGCGGGGCGAATGCTAATCTGCCGCGGTTTGGTGCTTGGGACGCGCCATGAGCATACAAACATCAAGAGTAAAATGTGGGGTGGGGTAAAACGGACCAAGCAGTGTCAAATCCTCCGTTTTACTTCAGAAATCGTGCGTGGGGCATACTAAAATCAAGTGGGGCGCGTAGTAATTTCGTGTCTCAGGTGGATTTATTTGCTTTGACAGGGCTCGCAACGTGGGAGCGACACGCACACTAATATGTACCGCCAGTGTGCGTCTATAGTGTGTGTGTCTTTACGGCGCGAACCGGTCGGCAGGGCGCTCGCCATGCGCTGCGTCGGATTGCGGGCGCGCGTCTTTCGTGGCGGCGGCGGTGACGGTTTGCCGTATAATGCCTCACCGTGTTCAGAAGATTCAAAGGAAGCGCCTCCCGACAAGCGCGCAACTGTAGGTGGGGCGCCTCTTTGTGTCTCGGGGCGGCAGGTCGGAAGGAAGGGAGGGAGAACGCCACGCGATCCGATCGGTCGACGCCGGCGCGTGTCCGTATCAGGATGAGCGCGACCGATAAGGACGCAGTATGCTTGCTGGTAGGGCGCCGCGCACTGACCGAGTGCAAGAGGACTGTGCCGTACTACTCGGCACACCGTCGGGATTTTATAGTGGAGGGACGCGCGCCAAAGGCTGCCACTTCGAGCTAGAATTGAAGCCAGGCTCGCCACGGTCGAGATGTGCATGCGAGCGGTGAGAGAGGGCGGTCCCATTGATCCACGCGGTGTGGCGTACGTCATCCGTAGGGCGAGCATACACTTGATGAAGCCCTGCATGTCATGCAGTGTTTGGGTGGTGGGTGACTGGTGATGGCGTGGGTCGTGGGTAAATGGTAGGTGGTGTCGCGTCTACGGTGGACAGTAAGATTGAGCCATGAAACAAGTCTTTGCTGTGGCGTCCGATGCAAATGCCGTACAGTAGAACCAGTGGTAAGTCCATTGCGGACGAACGAGCTCGATGCCTCACTGAGCGTTGGCGATACACTCCCGATGGAGCGCGAGGATATGTGTCTCGACAACGCGTTCTCGAGTTGAATCATCCTCACATCTGTCCTCATCCTGTCGGTGCTAAAATTGACACTTCCCGCGCCTATTCTATCACTGGAAGCACGCATCAGACGCAATTCCGATCGTCCTCGGACGTGGGGCTCTCCGTCTACCAGGACAAGAAGGAGTATGCCCACGAACCGCTCCTTCTACGCGCTCTTCTGGTTCACTCCCGTGGGCTCCACGCCCACCATCGACGGCGAGCTCGTCTCTCCTGGCGACTTCGAGCTCCCATCCGAAATCAGCGAGCTGCGTGCCAAGGTCGTTAGTCCGTCACCACTGAAGCCACCAACTCGTATACACATCGTCTAACACGTCCGTCACTGCCTTGTTATGGTTGTGCAGCTGTGTGAACATCAACGGTCGCCACCTGACGCTACAGATGTACTGGAGACGATCGTCTTGTGCGATCGGTACGCCGCACAGCTCGGTGCTAACCGTGAACTCCTGGAGCCCGGGTGTGCGTCGACGCGCTGGCGCAGCGCTCTCTCGTCCAAGGCGGCCATGAGTCGTCACCAAGTGGTTTAGTGTCGAGTGAATCCCTCGATGTCTAACGCTAGCACCTCTAGATACCACAGGAGCTCCCGCTCGATATGGAGCTGCCCGTGGTGTTCGCCACGCGCGCGCTCCTGTCGCTCCGCTTCGTTCGCCAGACGCTCGCGGGTCGCTCGGCATCAGCCATTAACCAAGCGGTTCTGTCACTCCAGCGAGCCGCAGGTGCGTTCGAACACGCGATGACGTTGCTGGATCGACCGTCGCCGGTCAGTGCGGCGATTCCCGAACCGTCGCGCGAGGTTCTCCGCGCGCTCTCAGGCTTTTGCTGCGCCCTCGTAAGTTGTGCTTTATGTTGATCGTCCACCATTACAACGAGACTCAACGCTCGCTTCCTCCCCCTCCCCGCAGGCGTAGCAGCTCGCGATCGTGCGCGCTGTGCTGCTCTTCGACAAGCCGTACAGCAAGATGGTGCTGCTGACACTACACGCAGGGTGCGAGTCGACCTGTCGCGAGACCGAGACCGCCCTTCAGCCGCATTCGGATCCGCTGGCAAGCTTCGCGGCCTTCTTCGGCCGGCTGCACGATGCCCAAGCGTACGAGCTCGCGGGCGAGGTCGAGTACATGGACACGGGCATCGGCGAGGGCATTGCGTACACTTTGCTGGCGGAGCAGAGCTTCCAGGAGCGATCAGGAGGTGGAGGCAGTTCATTGGGACTACCACCGTTATCGACGGTCAGTGCGAGCGTCACGGACGGAGAGGGCAGCGGAGACAAATTCGAGTCGCTCGCACGCATCCTACTGACGGTCAAGTGCGAGCGGCTGGTGGTGCGCGCAAGGGACTGGAAGCGCGAGAACGACAGTGCCCACTTCGCGCTCGTGCCACCCACCTCGGAGCTGCTTGCGAGCCCATTGCCGCGCGTGTCCCTGATCAAGCCAATCTCCATGAGCTGTGACCGCTTCAGCGAGCAAGATAGCGATGCCGACGAGGCTCACGACGAGGATGAAGACCACGAAGAAGACGAATTCGAATGCATTGAAGACGGAGCGAGCTCAGAAGGCTCGGAGCTGTGCGTTGGACCGACGGAAGTTGACCTGGACCTCACACTCGAGCCAGATCGGCCTAGAAGCGTCTACGAGCGCAGCTCCATCAAGTTGCGTCGATCGACGGAGCCCGGGTAGAGCGCACTGGTCGCTGGCGAGCTTCGGGCGTCTGACATTCGTGTCGCGCCGCTCCCAGTGATCGAACCCCTTACGGTGATGCCGGAAGGCCGCACGAGCTTTGTGGCGTCCACAGCCTCGCGTAGGCCCAGCGTCGCCGAGCGGGAGGCGCTGGCCGCGGTTCGCGTTCGGCGCGAACTGCTCGAGGGCAAGCATGTCTGGCGACTCAACAAGTACCGCAAGATCTGCTGGAAGTCTTGTGCTTGGGCGTGCGCGAGGGGCAAGGTGCTGATGGACTCTGTGATGCTGCTGTGGCTGTGTGAACGACGGCAGTGGGCCAAGGAGACACTGACGCTGCTGGACTCGGGGCTAGTGTTCAAGCGCAAGAAGCACCTGTCGCTCTTCTGCTCGCAGGCGCGGGTGCACTCGGTCAGCATGCTCGGCATGCAGCTCGAGACCCAAGGACAAGGCAGCTCGCGCGTCCAGTTGGCCCACATACGTTGACAACTCCCATAGATGTCTGGTCAGGTGTGCACACTGACGTTCTACCGATGACAGGAGCTCAATTCGACGTCCATCCTGCTCGTCACAGGCGCCGCCGTGCCGTTGGGTGAATCCAAGCCGTTTGAGTTCATGACCAACAAGGTGCTCGAGAACGCGGCGCTCTTGACCGTACTGCAGCGAGATGCAGGCGTTCCGCCAGCAGAAAGGAGCGAGCGGGGGCCGGCGCAAGTCCATCTTGCTCCGGCAGAACACCGTCAGCTACTGACTCGGTGAGAGAGAGAGAGAGAGGGAGAGTACTAGATAGACTCGACGAAGGAGAAAGTGTCATGGCTTCTTTGTGCATAACGGCGTCAATGATAGCCACACATTGTCCATGCATGCAGCAGCGAGCGACCTCGCTTGGCTGTAGCCTTCATGTTCCGCTGCGTCTCGCTATTTTTAACGGCGCGGGGTGAGGAAGCGCCTAGCAACGTCCCGGACTCGACAACAGTGCAGAGGTGATGACCTCTCGAGAGGGCAAACGTCAGTGACAGCCACAAGGAAGATGACGCGCGCGCTGGTCGACGCGTCGGCCCTGTATCCCAACTTCCAGGCGGAGAAGAAGAAGCAGCTCGCGCGCATCAGCAGTTCGGCACTGGCAACCAAGAAGGAGAAGAACGGCTCCGCCTCTGTGTCTTCAACACCTGTCCCCAAGCCGTCTCGAATCACCGGGTTCTGGGACGTGAGGCCCGTGACGGTATCAGAGTCTCCGATCCAGCGACCGACAACCGAACAACATCAGCGAGCGCTGGAGAAGCAGCCGAGGACGCTCGCGCCTGTCACGGCTCGGCGTGGGTCAGTGCGTGCCAGCAAAAGCATCATGAGCAATGTCAATCAGCGAGAAGATGCATTGGAACACCCAAAAGACGCGTCGGAGGCGCAGCATGAGAATGAACACGCACTTGAAAGCGCGGCTGGACGACCGACCCGCGTCCGTGCGGCTCGAGACGTCGCAATACGCGGAGATCTGGATTTCTTGCCAAGTGGGGACCACCCTCAGCTGCTGCTGCACGGCGACACCTCTGGCTGGGCTTCGATCACGCGTCCAAGAACCAGTGCCAGCGTCGCGACTCCACTTCTTGGTCCGGCCTCATTGTCAGACGTTGCGTACGTCTTCTCTTGGTGCCACTGACTCGTGACTGAGTCACTCACTTGCATGCCGCGCTTTTGCTCTATGATGGCAGGCTGAGCGCTCGACCTCGCTCCCGCTTTGCACGGCGCGACTCCGCCCGCTGGCCGAATGCTCCGCGAGCGCTAGAGCGAATCGCCACAGCGCCAAGCCTGAAGTCAGTTGGTCTCTCTGATACCATCGGAGATGGAAGCGATGACGGTGGTGGTAGCGTATCGCTTGCTGGTAATCGGTCGGCTGTCGAACTATCGTCCATCCACCGCCGCCCCGCGACAACCGGCACCACCGTGTCAGTTGTTGCCTCAGTGGCGATGCCAACCGCCTGGGACGAGAGCGACGTCGCTAACTTCTTCCTGACCGAGATCGACAAGGCCACAGCCGACGTGGAAGCCGCAAAGCAACGAAAGGAGAACAAACAACGTCTTGCGAGCATCATCGCTGATGCTTCATACCTGCTGTACGGCCTTCAGCAGCTAGAGCCAGCGGTTGCGCGGCTAGCAGACGCTGTCGCTCTCGCAGAGCACTTGAAACAGCAGCAGGGTGATGGCAACCACTACGAAGCACTGGTCGGGCTGCTGCATCACCACGCAGGCATCGCGCTCAAGGACCTCGGTCGTGCGAAGTTTGCTCTAGCGGCGCAGAGGCGCTGCCTCGAGACGGCCTTGCACGTCCAAGACCGTCGATTGCAAGCGCGTGCGGTCAAGGCGCTGGGCGTGCTCCTGCTGGACGCACACGACGTGAAATCTGCACTCGAGCATCAGCAGGAGGCGCTGGCAATCGCGATCGAAGAGAAAGATCGCGAGCTCGAGGCGCGCGTGTACGCCAACCTGGGCAACCTTGCGGCCGCTCAGATGCGCTTCGGCCACGCGATCGCTTGTCACGAACGAGACCTTACGCTGTCTCAGTCGCCGGCGTTGAACTCGGCGGTGGGCGCTGTCCGCGCGCATCGAAACCTGGCGGTGGTCTATGGCCGCCTACACAAGCGAGGGCTGCAGCAGAAGCACGAAGCGCAGGCACGGGAGCTCGAGGAAGGGGCCCGCGCTTTTGAAGCGGATTTGGAGCAGCACGTGACCGACGGCGTAGGCAACTTGGCGTGTCAGCTGAGCTCCCGCGACGATGAGTTGGTCGAAATGGTGGCTTCGGCACAGGCGAACGCAGCCGAGGAGCGCCGGCGAGGACAACACCAAGGGCGGAGGCGCAGTAGTAGCGATTTTGCTGATGCTGGTGGCTGCGATCGGTCTCAGTCGGTCGTGGAGCTGCGACGGGAGCGATCAGCGTCTGGGTTCCTCAGTCTGGATGCCAGCAGCGAGGTCGAAGGTGGAACCGAAGGCGGCATCGACGGCTGTCGAACGGCTGGCGCAGAGGGCGAGGCTGAGCCGCAACCGAGGAGGCCGAACGTGACGCTGCGCATCGATAACTACCCACTTGGGTGAGCCAATCATTCCATCATAACGTTCTCACTCCATTGCCGTTTAGCCTCTGGTAAACCCAATTAACATGCTCTTGCACACAGAAGCCTCCAATCGACGATTAGTCGAGGCCGCAGACGCTCAGGTCGGACTGGAGGCCGCCATGGATCTCCTTGTGTTTGAGCTGCGTGCGACGGTGCAGGAAGGCGTCGAAGCCGTCCATGGCTTCGAGATCAGCCTTAGTCAGCGGGTTGCCCTCGAGGTTCATCACCTGCACAATCGAGTCGCGCAGCAGCTCGGGCGCAATGGCCTGCGGCTGCTCCTTGGTCTGCTTGCCCGCGAGTCGATTCACACGCGCCGAGAGCACCTTGAGCTTCCCGCACTTGGCGAGCGCCGCTGGTAGCTCTGTGAGCGCGTTTTCGTCGACAGTCAGCTCCTGCAGCTCGCCAAGCTGCGCGACGCCGTCGGGAAGCGTCGCGATGGCGTTGCCCCCGAGGTCGAGCTCCTGCAGCCGCGAGAGCGCCAGCACTGCCGTTGGCACGTGCTGCAGCTGGTTGCCGCGCAACGACAGCTTTGTCAGGTTGGGTGGCAGCGCGTGCGGCAGCGAGGCGATCGCGTTGCCGTCCAGCACGAGCTGCACAGCGAGGCACAGAGAGTGAGGACAAAAATGATCCACGGACATGAAGATGCAAGCTGACAAGCGAGATGCGTACAGTGGTGAGCGCCGTGAGCGCCGACAGGTCGGGCAGCGTGGTGAGCGCGTTGGACGCGAGCTTGAGTGTGCGCAGCGCCGTGAGCTGGCCCATGGCGGCCGGCAGCTCCTCGATGCGGTTGCGGCTCAGGTCGAGCGAGCGCAGCTGCCGCGTGAGGTCGGCATCCGCCAGCACTTCACCCGGCACGGCGCGCAGCTTGCAGTCCGGCAGCGCCAGCAGGCCCGTGCCGCGCGCCGCGCGCAGCTTCTGCTGCTGCACGCCGCGCGAGGTCTTGGGCTTGCTCTTGCGCTGCGCGCGCGCCTCAGACGCCTTGGTTGCCGCCTGGCCCATCGCTTGCTGGTCTCGTGGTGATAAGTTTAGCTGCAGTATCAGTCCATCGTGGTGTTCGGACTCTGATGAGTTTGCATCCACTCGTCTGAGTAAATCTGATGATTTCTGAGTATTATGAACTGGATTTTTTTTTTGGCGGGAACGGGTTGCCGCCAAAAAAAAATGTCACTGGGCTTGACAGGCGAGAGTGAAGATGTAACTACCCTCCTGGATGGGTTACTGCGTGCCTTATATCAGAACAAGGTGTGATGTTCATTGCTAACGCAATTGAAGGTGGTTGACAGTAGTGGTCGACTACCGAAGTCGCTTGCGTTCTTTCCGCGTTCCCTACAGTGGGGGGAGCGCAACGCTTCGCATCAGGTGGCGGGAGAGCGGGGACGGGTAGGGAAGAGCGGGTATGCTTGTCATTTGTCCTCGCCAACGGCATGAAGGGTGGATTGTGGGGCAAGCGAACGAACGGGTCTCATATACAATGTATCACGAACACAGTGGAATCCGACCCAACCAAGAGACTGGATTGTGGTGGCAACGCGACCAGATAACAGGACGCGCGCTATACTCGAGTGCAGTCGCATTTACTTTGTTCATTCCGTGCTGGCAACGCGTGTCACTCGGACGTCAACAACGGGGACGCTTGGGCTACTCATGTCCGCTGATTTCGTTTTAACTTTGACTCAGCTGAACAGGAGAGCAATTGCCTGAGCGAATGATGGGCAGTGAGCAATCGATGGATTCCCTCTGCGTCGACTATTCTTCGGGTGGGATGACGCTGGTCGGATCGATGCCATTGACTCTACTGCAGCGAGTCTATGCGCCCGACTCGTGTCATCGCTCGGGACGTGTACGATGTACAGAACTGCGTGAGCGGTTGCCAATACAGTTGGATGGGGCGGCGCTATCGCGCCGCAGTCAGTTCGCAGCGCCATCCGCAGCCCCATTGCGACTAGGGAAGGTGTCTGCTTGCGCTGATCACAGTCACTACTTCGCAGCAATCGATCGGACCGCAAAGAACACGCACTCCGCTGCGCTTCTCTCTATCTCGTTCGTGTTCACTGTGGGCTTTGGCACTGCTGTGTGCTGTGCAGTGCACCATCTTTGGACGACGCAACGGGTCCAAGACGAGACGAACTCACAATGGACGGGGTGCATAATACGACTATCAAGTCAGTTGGAGGAGAGAAGTGCACCACAGCTTCAAGCCCAGGCAGCGAGTGCGACCACACTGTGCTCTGTCCGGCACGACAAGCGGGATCTCGCATGGATGGCGCGGCAGACGTTGGAATGAATTGACCTGCAGTATAAAAGTAGTGCCGCACTGTGCGAAGGTGTAGAACACCCCACTCTACACTAAATGTGGTGTTTGCGCCACAGTCTCCGCGTCTCAGTTGGTCGTATCAAGCCAAAAGCTGTCAGCACAGCACTGAGTACACATTGTTGGGGTCTGCAGGGCGTGGTCCTACAGCCACAGCGAGAGCTATGCGAAGTACCAGGTATTGATAATTTGAATGATGTGTGTGTGTGTGTGCTGAGGATCATTGGTCGATGCAACAGGATCGAGCCGACGGACTGACTGACTAACTGACTCGGGGGGGCGGCTTCAACTACGTGTAGTCTACGACGGACGAGGTTAGTAATGGTGCGTCGTGTTTTCTTGGTGGCCGCCACCGCCAAACTAACCATCTGACTGCTGTCTGTCAATCCAAAACACGGTACCTTATTACAATAGGCAGCCCGCGAAAGAGTTTTACTCTATGATTCCATGGTCATCCATCCCTGGCCACGTAAACATTTGATTTTGTAGATCCCTTTTTTTGAAAAATAATTAGTACACTATACCCTGTTTTGATATATCAGTGCAATAGGTTTTGCGGTGGGCTGACTGGCGATCCCTTCCCCTACTTCTTTGGTCCGCTCCCCCCCTCGCACACTCATCCCCCTCCCTACTGTAGTGCGGCGCATCCCAGCGAGTTTGCACATGATGACAGCTGCAACACGACACAAAGTCCATACATTCTTCAAGTGACTTACCCCAACAAGACGACCACCACACCCACTGCGCACACTGATCAGTACAAAATTGGTCCCAGTAGGACTGCCCGTCAACAAACCAAGGCATCAACAGCCCACGCCCGTGTTGGTCGTGTGCACCTGTAGCGCAGAGCGGACACCTCCCCAGTCTCATTTGCACGGTAGTGCTGGTAGGGTACACAGCACTGTGCAACCAGTCTCGACGGTCATCCGTGACTGCATTTCAGCTTTCGTCGGGTAGAACAGAGCGTGCGTGGCGGCTGGTCCCACAGTGAGCAGCGCAACCCCACGAGTCGTTCCGCCCCCCCCACCTGCGCCCTACCTGCGCTCTACCCGACCTGAGACAGCGCCATGCTGCCGACGGACGCGGCCGCCCCCGCCGCCATGGCGCCGTGCGTATGCGGGCTGCCGGTGGACGTGCGCGCGCCGCGCTTCCTGCTCGAGTGCCACTACTGCGGCCGCTGGTACCACGGCGACTGCGTGCGCGTGGCCGAGCGCGACGCGCTGCAGATCGCCAAGTTCGCCTGCGCCGACTGCGCCAAGCGCGGCCACGCCACCGAGCGCTACGAGTGTGCGTCCCTCCTTGCTCTACGCTCTACCGCACGCCCTACTCAATGACTCATTGCTTGCACGCCGCAGACTCGGAGAGCTCGCCGGCGTTCGACATGGACGAGCTCAGCTTCGCGCCGCTCCCCATCCAGCGCCGGTCGGCTGAGTACGCGACCGCCGGCTCAGCGTCGACGGCGGCGCCGCCTGCGGCCTACCGGAAGAATTCGGGGGCCTTCCGCCGCGTGCTCAAGACGGCCGTCTACGCACGCTCGGGCGTGCACTCGGTGCTCGCGCAGGTAGGGTGCAGGTGTCTCCGTCGCTCTGCTGGTAGGGCGCGCTCACTAACGATCAAAGCTGATGAACGGCAGGACATGGGCGCTGGGTACTTCAAGCTGCACGCGCTGGATCAGCCCGTGCTCGTGCTCAGCAACAGCACCACCGCCATCAACAGCACAGGCAGTCAGAACGCGTCTCCGTCGCTGCTCCCGGTCATCACGGCCCGCGATGTGACGCTGCTGCTCGAGACGCCGACGGGCGTCGCCGTCAGCAGCGTGGACGTCGAGTCACAGGCGGCCTTTACACTGTCCGCCCGTGCCTGGGGCGACAAGATGCGCGCGAGCTTCGACGACGCCAGCTCGCCCACGTCCTCCGACGCCTCGTCCCCGTTCAACGCCGTATTCCGACTGCGCGGCACGCCCTTCGCGCACCGCGTGGCTGCGCCCGAGGCCGTCGCCGCCATTGACTGGCGGTTCACGCTGTCGTCGACCGCGGGCGCGTCCGGCTCGCTGTACCAGATGCACCAGCAGCGGCGGGAGGCGGACGTGGTGGGCTGCTTTCTCGGTGCGAACGCGTTCCTGGACTTCCAGATCGCGCCGGGCGGGCGCAGCGCGTGGCTGTCTGTCTCGCACGGCGAGCTGTGGGTGTTCCTCATCCCGCCGACGCCCGCCCACCTGCGCGCCTTCCAGCAGTGGAAATGCAGTCCTTCGCCGACTTCCTCGTCGCCATCCAGCGCGTCGCCGCCGCCGTCTCGCGTGTTCCTGGCCGAGCTCGTCGACAAATGCATCAAGTGTGTCGTCCCAGCCGGCGCGTCGCTCATCGTGCCCGCGGGCTACGCGCTGGCGCTCTTCGCGGCGCAGGGCGACGACTGCAGCTTCTTCTCGGGCCTCTTCTCGGCCACCTCGGCGCTAGACAATCAGCTCCAGGTCGTACTCGACCTGGAACTGCCGTCTCGACAGCAGCAACAGCAGCAGCAAATGCCGTCCGCCATGGCCTCCATTTGGTCCATCGCCATGGACGCGTCCGACACCAGCACCCAGGCCGTCAACTCGCAAGTGTGGGCCGCTGTGGCGCTCTACTCGCGCCAGCTCGTGACGTCCAACGCCGTCAGCGACCAGGAGAAGCTCGCGCTGAGGAGGGCGCTGCCGCTGCTGCGTCGATGGAGCGCGTCGGCGGCGTCGCCGCTTCCCGTCGCGGACTGGGCGCCCACATCCATGGCTGAAGCGCACGACGCCATCTCCCGGCTGGAGCAGGCGCTCACCGTGTCGGCCCCGTCGTCGCAGTACGGCCATGCATCTCCGCACTACGGCAACTCGCTGATGTCGCACGCCAGCAGCGGACTGAGCCCCATGAGCTCTGCGCCTGCTGCGCCCATGCCGAACACGTCCGCGTCGATGCAGCTGCCGTCGCTGTCGCCCTCGGAGGCCAACTACCTCTACTCGGCCGCGGGAGCAGCGGACGACTGGTCCCTCCACGACACCGCCAGCAGCGGCATGATGGACATGAACATGGGCATGGGTATGAGCGGTATGGAGAGCTTCGCTGGCGGCAACGGCTTCCAGGCCGCCATACAGTCCATCTGGGGCGAGTACCAGCAGCAGTACCCGATGGCGCCAGAGCACGACCAGAGCAGCAACCCGCTCAGCCTCGCCTCACACAGCTCGGACGCGTCGCAGTTCTACTCCAATGCTGGAGGCTACCACCACGAGGTGTCCTCGACTTCGTCTGCACCGACTGGAACAAGCGGGGGCAGCATCTTCACGCCGCTGGGCGGCAGCGCGTCGTACATGTCGCCGTCACCAATGGGCAGCACGCCTAACGCAAGCAGCAACTACTTCGGCGACTCGTTGGGGCGGCACAGCTCCGTCTCGAGTTCCATGTCGGCGACGGCTATGGCGCTCGGCATCGGTACGCGGCCGGTTCCTGGTACTGCGACGGACGCTCTGGTGCGGCACCGCGCGTCGTGCCACCGCTGCGGAAACCTGCGCAAAAAGAACGTGCGCTGCCCCGCGTGCCCGCACATTTTCTGCCAAAAGTGCGCCGAGAAGATGGTCGAGGAGCACGGCGACGCCATCTTCTCTGGTGGTTGCCCTGTGTGTAAGGAGCGCTGCTGCTGCGGCAAGAACCGGTCCGTCTCGTGCACCCACAAGGTGAGAAAGGCGTTGTGTATTGGATGCAGTGACGGTGCAGGACTAACTCGCTCTCGTTGTTGCTCGCTGCTGGACAGTATCACTGCTATAAGAAGTGTCCGTCGACCAAGCGGCCGGCCGCTTGAGCCATCTGTCGTTAGGAGCTGAGCCGTAGACGCACACTCCATCACTCGCATGTGTTGTCGCGAGTACATCCGTCCTGTTGGTCGTGTTATCTAATATAAACGCCTCTCCGCTGTTTCATCGCCTCTACAATGACGACTGCGGTCACTTCTTGCCGCTGACGGACAGGTGTCGCCGCAGCGCGCCGAGCGAGATGAGCACAGCCTCCTCGGAACGGATGGTGCGGCTGCCCTGTTCGGGGCACGTGTTGACCCACAGGTCGAAGAGCGAGTGCGCGTCCTCGCCGCTGGTCGGAATGGTCTCGTCCGCGTTCACGCACTCCTCAATGCCGGCCACACCGCCGAAGACCACCAGCGCGTGGCGGAACTTGGGGAGCGAGAAGCCGGCATCGTCCACGGACACGTTGCCGCGCTCCGACGTGCCGATCTTGAGGTCATAGCCGCCCGGGAACGGGCAGTCCTCCCACACTTTGCGCAGCGACGGCGCCATGCGCGCCGTGTAGCCCCAGTACACGCCCGTCTGCTCGCGCGGCTCGGCCGACGACACGAGCGTCCCCACCACTGCACACGACAAGGAAAGCTATCATTAGTGCTCATCCCTCCTCCATCAGTCAATCAGCAAAGTTCGAGACGCACGCTTCTTCTTGAAGTCCTTGGAGGCCTCATCGATCTTGACGGTGACGCGCACACCGGGCACGAGCCGCTTGTCGACCACGACCTCGCGCTGCAGGCCGACGTGCACGTGCGAGCCCTCCTTGTCCTTGAGCGGGCGGTCCACCACGACGCCCTCGCGGTACGCGCTCCACTCGTGGCCGCGCAGGTGGTGCGGGCAGTCCAGCGGGTTCAACAACCCGGCGCAGCTCAGGTCCGAGTGCATGGGGAACAGCGCGCGACGCAGATACTGCGGCGTCTCGAGGTACTGCAGGATGCGCGCCATGAAGACGTGGCAGTCGCGTGCGCGCGCGGCGCCGCTGTCGCTGCCCGTCGCGTTGCTGTTGTTGGCACCCAACTGGTCGTCGAACACGACGATCTCGTCCACCTGGAAGATGACGGCGGCGCGCGCCACCTGGCCCGCCACGTACGTCTTGAGCTCCTTGGTCTGCGCGTTGTCGATGATGGAGCCTGGGATCGCCATGCTCACCGTGTAGGCACGCCCGCGAGCCGCGCGCTCGCTCGCGCGCTCCTCCCGCTCGGCCTTGAGCTTGTCCTCCGCGCGCTTCTGCCGCTCCTCCAGCTTGCGCTTCTTGCGCAGCTCCCGCTTGACGCGCCGCACCTCCTCCTCGTCTTCCTCCGGCGCGTCCTCCTCGCCATCCGCTGCTGCTGTTGTCGGCTGCTCCGCCGCCGCCTTGGACGGAGAGGGCGCAGGCGCAGACGCCGACGCCTCGCGCTCGCGCTTGGGCCGCTTGGCCTTGACGCGCGCGGGCGCCGCCGCCGGCCGCAGGTGCAGCGCCTCCAGCTCCTCGTCGCTCGACTCGCTGCTGATCATTTCGCCCAATGCACTTGACCAAACTATGTGGCGCGTGAAGGAATTGACTTGGCCTCAGTATGCGAAGTGATCCGCTCGCAGCCAGTGGCCACGCGAGACAAGGCGTTTGACTACCGGGTATATCAAAATGAGGGAGCGCACTGTTCAGATAGCAAATTGTACTATGTCTAAGCGCGCTCTGATTGGCTGGACGCGAAACGACGCGAAAAATGTAGCCATTTCGTGGTGCACCACACTGTACCTCCTTCTGATGCTTCTCTCTACCTCCACTATCTCTACTGCATCGACCTGCTGTATGTAGATACTGATTTTGCAACCAGGGTGGTGCTCTCAATTGGCGTGAGGACGCGGTGGCTATAAATACGGCCGCAGGTTGAGGAGAGCTGTGCTATCTTTTGCCTGCCGGAGCGAGAGCGAAAACGGACGGGCGGCTCCCAGTCGTTCGTTGGGGCGCTCAACCAGCATTTCTCACCAAGTGACTTTAACGCAAACGCACTACTCGTCTTCCTCGTCCCCACCCACTCGCTGTCTGTCTGTGTCTCCTGCTCTCACCTCGGACGACCATGTTGAACGGCAACCACCGCGTGTCGCCCGAGGTGACGCTCAAGCACCCGAACCCGGACGCGCAGCTGACGCCCAAGATCCCGACCAACATCAACACGAGCAAGAAGAACCTGATGATGGCGGGCGGTGGCGCTATCGGTGGCTCCTTCTGCGCTCGGTGGCCATGGCTGCCAGGGGTGTTCGACCGTACGTGGCTGACGCCCAAGCAGGTGGCTGTGCGCGAGGCCTGGCGCAAGCGCACGGTCATGCTGCTCGACTCGCGCTGGTACACGATACTCATGCTCGTCGTGACCATCTACGCGCTGTTCGGAGACGACTTCCGACTCAGTCTGTTCAGCATCAGCGCGGACGACGCCTTCTTCTCGCTCGCCACCATCTGCCTCATCCTCTTCAGCTTCGAGTTCCTCGCGTCCTGCTTCGGCAAGCCCAATTATCTCTTCAGCTTCTACTTCATCTTGGACCTTATTGCGACCTTCTCGGTGCTGCCCGATATCGGCTGGGTCTGGGACCAGATCATCGGGTCCAATACGAGTCCCACAGCCATCAAGGCCAGCAAGGCCACCAAGGTGGGAAGCAAGGCTGGCCGGATCGTGCGTGTTGTGCGCGCCGTGAGACTTTTCCGCGTCGTCAAGATTCTCAAGTGGAAGCATAAGGACGACGACAACATGGGCGTGATCAACGTACCGGGCGTCGATACGGCGTCGGGTCAACAGCAGCAGCCGATGGTCGAGAGCAAGGTTGGCAGCAAGATGGGCGAGGTGACGGTGCAGCGCGTGGTGGTGCTCGTGCTCTTCCTCGTGCTACTGCTGCCCGTGTTCGATGGCGGCTACGCGACGCACGAGTACCGGTACCAGGACTATGGGCTGCGCATGATCCACGCGGTTGTGTCGTCGGGCCTGGCGGTCGCGCGCACGTCCATCGAGTACCAGCGCCTGTTCTACGGCTACGTGCGCGACGCCGGCGTGCTCGTGTACTTCCAGCTGACCAACGTGACGCAGAGCGACCTGTACGCGGACCTGGAGGCGATCCGGTTCCAGCCGGCCGACTCGCCGTGGGAGGTGTACAACCTGACGTCCAACCCGTCCAACGACTGGAGCGCCGACCAGCTGCTGCCCGACTACGCGTCCGTGCTGGCCAAGTTCCGGTCATCCGAAATCAACATCGTCAAGACGTACGGCTGCTTCAACACATCGTTGCAGGTGATGGACTCGGCGGACGCGAGCAGCGCGTGCATCAGCGTGGCCATCTTCGATATCGCGAGCACGACGGCGTCGAGCGCGGCGTACAACATCCTCAAGACGAGCTTCATCATCGCCGTACTGGTGCTGGCGTCCACCGTGTTCATCCGCACGACGCGCACGCTGGTGCTGGAGCCCATCGAGCGCATGATGAGCATCGTGCAGAAGCTGGCCGAAAACCCTTTGGCGAGCGTCTCGCAGTCGAGCGCCAACACGGAGCAGCTGCGCAAGAACGCCAAGGAGCAGGGCTTCGAGACGGCGCTGCTGGAGCTCACGCTATCCAAGGTGGGCACGCTCATGCAGGTCGGCTTCGGCGCGGCGGGCGCCGACATCATCGGCAAGAACATGGGCAGCGGCGAGCTGGACCCGATGCTGCCCGGCAAGAAGATCACGGCCATCTACGGCTTTTGCGACATTCGGCAGTTCACTGACACGACCGAGTGCCTGCAGGAGGAGGTAATGGTGTACGTCAACAAGCTGGGCGACATCATGCACACAGGCACGCACCACTACTACGGCATGGCCAACAAGAACGTGGGCGACGCCTTCCTGCTCTCGTGGAAGATCTGCGACGGCGAGCTTGCCTGCTTCTCGCGCTTCACGGACGCGCCCACCGAGCCGGACCGCGTGCACGTCAACCAAGCCATCACGTGCCCGCCCAACCCGGGCGCGGGCACGCGTCCGCGGCGAATCACGCCCACCGAGATGGCCGACTCGGCGCTCACGGCCTTCCTCAAGTGCCTCATCGACCTGGACAACGCCAACACGGACGGCCCGTTGACCGAGTACCTGGTCAAGGACTCGGTGCGCCGGCGCTTCGGGCCGGGCTTCCGCATCAAGATGGGTTTCGGCATGCACGTGGGCTGGGCCGTCGAGGGCGCCATCGGCTCGCGCTTCAAGATCGACGCGACCTACATCTCGCCACACGTCGAGATGGCCGACCGGCTTGAGGCCGGCTCCAAGATGTTCGGCACGCCCATCAACATCTCGCACTGGCTGGCGGCGCTCGTGTCGCCCGGCGCGCGCAAGTTCCTGCGCAAGATGGACCGCCTCAGCGTGCGGGGCGTCGACACGCCTCTGACTGTCTACACGTTCGACGTGACCGTCATGAAGCGCGGCTTCGGCATGCCCAAGCTCGATCCGGCCTCGGGCGCGCAGATCCCCGTCGACTTCGAGAACGACCCAGAGTACCGCGAGATCCGCGAGGGCCTCGAGCCGGCCTTCCTCGAGTCGGCTGCCAGCGGTGTCGACGCGTACCTGGCGGGCGACTGGCCCAAGGCGCGCCATTACCTGACCCACGCGCTGCAGATCCGCCCCGCGGACGGACCCTGCAAGTACCTCATGAACGTGCTCAAGGGCGGCAACTTCGAGGCACCGCTCGACTGGAAGGGATACCGATACGTCGCCGGGTACTGAGTCTAGACAATCAGACAAACAGACAAACAGACACAGACAAACAGACAAACAGACAAACAGGCAAATAGACAAACAGACAAACAGACAAACAGGCAAATAGACAAACAGGCAAATAGACAGACAGGAACTGAGCTCGCATGGATACGCCTCTCATATATAACCCCTCTGTACACGACATTCCACTCGCGCAGGTCGCTGCTCCACTTCAATATAAAAAGACCGATGCCTGGAAGGGTAGGGCGTGCCACCAGCCCCTCAACTCCCTCCACCCTCTTGTCACTCGCTCACTCTACCCGCTGGTGGTGGACCGCGCCTTGTAGTAGTCGGCCGAGTCGAATCGCTTGCGCTCGGCGAGTTTCCGCTGCAGGATGATGCTGCGTGCGGCCAGGCGGCTGTCCTGCGACATGGCTGCGGCGCGGCTGCCGCCCGAATTGCTGCTGCTGGCGGTGGCGGTAGCGGCCCAGCCCATGCCGTTGCTCGTGGCCGCGCGCGCGTCTTCCGACAGCTTGATGTGCTTCACCTGATGGCTGATGGACGGCGACGTGGAGTCGCAGCACTCGCGCGTCAGGAACGACGGCGTCGCGGCGTCGGTGGCGTGCTCATGGTGCGCGGCGGGCGCTGTCATGACCACGTGGCCGCCCAGGAGCGCGCCGGCCGACCCTCCCTCGTCCTCGTCCTTGGTCTCCGCGGCCGGCTCGTCCTGCCCGCCGCCGCCGCCGCTCTGCTTCTCCATGGCGTAGTCGGCCGAGTCGAACCGCTTGCGCTCGCGCAGCTGCCGGCGGATGAGCACGTGCGCCGCGCACAACTTGCCGTACTTGGACGCGGGCGCCGCCGCGGCGTCCGAGCCACCGCCACTGCCGCCGGTGGTCGCGGCCGGCACGAAAAAGCGCTGCGTGTCCTCGTCCTGCGGCTGTAGGCTGCCGTACTGCCCCGCGCGGCGCGTGGGCGATCCGAAGCTGCCGCCGAACGCGCCCCCTCCGCGCACGGACGGACTCATCTGCGCGAGTCGTCGCTCGCCGCTCGAGATGGCGCCAGCGACGCCCACGCGCGCGGCCGAGGGTGAGTTGATGCCGCCCATGGCGCCCGCGTCGTCCTCGTTGTCCACGTCCATGGGGCTGCTGCCCCCGCTGCTGCCGGCGGTGATGCCGACGAACAGCGTCGACGGACTGCTGGTAGAGCTGGCAGAGCTGGTGGAGCTGGTGGAGGGGGACAACTGCTGCGCGAGCTGGTAGTCGGCCGAGTCGAAGTGCTTCTTCTCGCGCAGCTTCTTCTGCAGCAGGATGCTGCGCGCGGACGCGGCGCCGCCTCGCGCGAGGGCCCCGTACCGGCTCGAGGTCTCAACCGGCGGCGAGACGTCCGTTATGGACGTTGGCTGCTGGTCCTGTAGGGCTGAGTAGAAGGCCGAGACGCCCACCTGCGCCGTGGTAGGCGGCGGAACGCTCTCTGTGGCCGCCTGGTCGTCTTGGTCCCCCTCCTTTTGCCGCTTATTCTTGTCCATGGCGTAGTCGGCCGAGTCGAACCGCTTGCGCTCCATCAGCTTGTGCCGGATCAGCATGTTGCGCGCCGACAGCGCGCTGTTGTCCCCGTAGCGCGCACTGCCCCCGATAGAACTGGTAGAACTTGTAATAAAAGAGGATGAGGCGGCGGCTGGGCTTACGCCACGTGCGGTGAGCGGCCGCGGTCGTGTCTGCAGGTCCATCGCGTTCATCTGGAAGCGATTGCTGCCGTTGAAGCTGCCACTGCCGCTTATGCGGCTGAAGCGATTGTCACTCATGCCGTTCTACTGCTATTACTTGGATAGTGTCGCCGCGCTTCGGTCGGACGCCTTCTGGAAGGTTCATAGCCATGTGTGAGGGGATCGCAGTCTTGTTAATAATAAAATATACTAGATGCCCTACCTGTGGGTTTTAGTGAAACTTACGAGTGTTTGACTGTTGGTAGGCGCTTCAAGTCAGTAAGTGTGAAGCAGGAAGGGTGAGCGGTAGGGTGGTAGGGTGGTAGAGCAGTAGAGCAGTAGAGCAGTAGAGCGGTAGGGCGGTAGAGCAGTAGAACAGAGGGGGTGGAGGGGGTAGAGTTGATAGTCAAAGCAAGATCTCGGGGCCAAAGCGAAAGATTTTAACAGTATTACGATATAAAGACGACCTTGCAGTATCGTAAAAAAAAAAAAAAAAGCTTCCTCAACGGCTCTCAACCGGATTGCTAGATATTATTATTATTATTTTTTTTTTTTGGTTTTGGTTTTGGTTTTGGTACAGGATCTCTTGCTAATTTTAGGTGATTTTGGAGAAAGATTTTGGCGAAAGAAGTGGCCATTTTTAATAGTATTATTATATTAATATATTTAAAATATATTAATTATTACTTTATATTATTAACTAATAAATTATTAATAATAATAACATTTTAAATAATAAATTTGAATATAAAGGTAATAAAAATTTAATAAACTACCGCTGTTGTCCTCTCGCGCCTTCTCCCTGTCCCCTTTATTTTTTTTTTTTAATCCTTCTGCTTTCTTTTTCGAACATTACTACAATTTTCCAAATTGTTTTTTTGTTTTATTTTTAGCTCATCGACGTTTAGCCAGTAGATTCATATATAAAGTTTCCTCAAAAACAATTGAATTGTCCCTGTTGCGTTTTTCGAAGGATTTGTAGTTAGTTTTCTAGTGTTCATCCACTTGATTGTCCACAAACTCCCAACGGTAGGGTCAATTATTCAAGTAGTAGAGTAGAGAAGAGAACAGGACAGGATGTGGATCTATTCAGGTTAGTTTTTTTTTTTTTTAAATCGGGTATGTATTCATTAAAAATTACGTTTTATACGTATTTCATTCATGGATGTGGATCAATAAACTCTACAATGTGAAGGTCGTCCTATCTAAAGTCCAAAGGTCTAAAGTCCAAAGGTTGGAAAAAAAAAATGATGATCTCGCCCTTCACTGGTACTAAACTGTCCACCTTGCTAACTTTCTATGATATCGCACGCGCGACTCAATTTGAAGACTCAATCTAAAGGACGAGCATTAACAGCCGCTAGTCTATCAGGTAGAGATCCACCAACCACTCATTGTTTCACATCTCACTGACATCGGATGGTGGCGTACGCTATACTTCGACCTGAGGAGGCAACGATGCAAGGCATGACTTTCACGGGAGACCCGGCGCAGGAAACTGATCCTTCGATTCGACCAGTGTGCCCCATTTCAGTACAATCTGTCAACAAATTAGATCACTTTACAATTCAAACATGATACCATGATCATATAATAAAAAATAAATAAATAACAATTATTCAAAAAGTTAAATATTGAAATGAAATTAAATATTAAAGAATGATGATCAATAAGCAACTTCAAAGATCGGAGTGATGGTCTTCCAGTGACACTTCGGAGCCCGCGGCATTTCTACTCGTCGCCCTACTGACCCCTCAGCCCTACGCTTTTCGCCCTGCGCTCTGCTTTACGCTCCCTACTGTCTCGCGCAATGGCACAGGGCTCGGGCTCGTACTATGAGGACTACATGCGCAGCAGCGCTCTGTTCAAGCACTGTGGGAGCGGCAGCAGTGGCAGTGGCAGCGGCTCAGACCCAGCGCTGGGCGCGCGCAACGCCAAGAAGCTGCTCACGGATCGCGGCGCATACATCTCGTTCCTCGAGGTACAGCTGGAGCGCGTGTCGGCCGCGTGCCTGACGACGCAGACGTTCGAGGCGCGACTGGCGGCGCTCGAGGGCACGCAGACCGCCAGCAACGACAAGCTCGGGTCGCTATCCAAGGTGCTGCGGCTCAACCAGGAGTTCATCGAGCAGAACAACGCGCAGGCGCGCGAGGCTGCCGCGAGCGCGGCCGAGAAGGTCGACGCGTGGCTTGACAAGCTGTCGACCGAGCTGCAGGCGCAGGACGCGCGCACCACGGCGCTCGAGCAGCGGCTGCGCAAGTGCGACGAGGTGCTGCAGGCGCTCGTGGACGCGGCGCGCGAGGACCGCGACCGCGCTTCGAGCGACGTGGACGAGCTGCGCGCGCTACTCTTCGCCTACGACGCGAGGCTGGAGGACATGACGCAACGACAAAGCGGTGCCGATGGTCAGATTGACGAACTGCGAGGGATCGCAACGACCGGACTGCGCAAGGTTGACAGCGATGCGAGAAGCAGTTGTGGTGCTTCATGCCTGACGAGCCATTGTTTGCGTGTATGCCCTTGAAGGAACTGGGACTGATGCGCTCGTCGCTGTCGGAGAAGACGCTGCAGATGGAGCAGACGCTGAGCGATACGGTGCGGAGCGTCCGGCTTCAAAGGCTAGGTTCATGGTGGTGAGTGACTGAGGTGTGCGTATGCTGTGGAAATGATAGCGAAGCGACCTGGAAAAGTTGGTGGCCGGTGTGCAGGACGTGGTGGACGCGAGTGTAGCGCGCTCGTGCGACGGAACCAGCCGCCAGCTTTCAGACCTCAGACAGCAGGTGCGCGACCACCAGCGTGAGCACGAGCGCGAGACCGCCGAGGTCAAGGGCGTGCTGAAAAAGTGCCTCGACACGCAGCACATGCTGAGCGCGACGGTCGTGGCGATCCAGAGCGAGGTCGACAGTGCGCTGCAGATCGGGCGAAGTACCTCGGAGAGCAATGTCACGGCGGTCCTGGCCGCGGTCGACGAGCTGCGAGAGAACCAAGAGGTGCTGAGGAACGCGCTGCGGATCCTCGAGGCGTGCACCAAGGACGCGCAGGAGTTGACGCGCACGAGCGTCCAGGCGTTGGCCAGGCAATTAGAATCGACAGACGAGGCGATGGAGAAGCTGGCGCACGAGTCATTCGACCGAGTGGATGAAATGGTACGTTGGATTTTTGGTATGAACCAAGGATGGTTATTGCCAACTCTGATTTGATTGTGGTGGCGTCTTGAAGCGCCAGAAGGTGGTGGAAGCACTCGACCAGGTAGAGCGGCAGGTCAAGGCGGACACGCACACCGTTTCGAACCGCGCGGTACGTCTTCACGAGGGCGCTTGAAGGGGAGTCTCGCCCCTCATGACGTGGTGTCACTCTGGACTAGATCGCGGCTGTGCAGTCCGAGCTCGGAGCTCATAGTACACAGCTGACGAGTTTTTCGAACACGTGAGTGGCAGCACAGTTTTCACATCGTGCATCGACAGCGATATCTTGTCAGAGCATGATGCTTGTGGCGGTAGTGATCACTATTCGATACTAATGGTCTTGCTTGTGTGCCGACAGCATGGAGAAGCGCATCGGATCGATCGAGCGCGATCTCGTGTCGTTGCAGGTAGGGAGCGCGTGCATTCCCGGTCGATGTCGGTGTGTCACTAACCTTAACTATCGCTCCTCTTGATATCAATGCCGACAGTCGCACCTTTCTATCGCAGCTGGACGTGCTGCAAATACCCAGCGTGCCGAACCAGCTTGCGGTGTGCATTATGCTATAATTCAGGTGATGGTTGGTGCAGTTCTCACTGGTTGCGTTCTTGCTGCGTCACTTGCGACAGTGGAGTCTGCGCCGACTACCTGGAACAGTGTGCTACTACAGCCGGCGCATCCACGATGGTCGGACACGCACCTCAGACCTCGCGGAGTGGACGAGAGCTACTACTTGGAGCGTATTCAAGAGCTCGAGCGGCAGCTGCATCAGCGTGCACAAGAGGAAGAGGAGCGACGACTGATCCTACAGCGATCGACACCATCCAGAGCCTCCTCGTCCTCTTCATCAGCAGCCTCTGGTTCGTATAGCAGGAGCGAACTGCTTGATTCGAACTGCCACCAAGGCAGCAGCAAAAGCTGTAGCGTCCGGAGTGAGAGTGTTAGCGCGAGCGGTTCTGGGCGGCCGAGCACAAAGAGCAGTGCGACAACAAGCCCAGCCACCGGAGTACGCAAGGTACGAGCATTACAGCACTCAAAACGATGTGAATTTATATTCATACTGACTTGGATGAGCGAGTAGAAGAAGACCAAGAAGTCCGAGCTCGAGACGGACCGGACTAGGCTAGCAGCGCGCACGTCCAGTCGAGCGCAGGTCGCCATTCTATTCCGTGTTGGTGTGTCGCTGTTCATGGTGCTCGGATTCGTGACTGAATGGCTGTGCTGCTCTTGCTCCCAACTTGGGGTTTGCAGGCGCCGTCTCTGCTAACGCGCGGTCAAGGGCTCAAGCCGCGGTCCAAGTGAATCGATCGTATAGTGCTGATCAAATAGCCAAACCGAAATACAGTCCATGTCACGACAAGAGCGCCTTGCCGACCGCGATCGTTTCCTGCAAATACTTCGCCGCGTCCGCACCGACCACGATATTGTACTCCTGTCCGCGAAACCAGTCAGTAAAACTCACCACCAGAACAACCTCAACAGCTCGTACGTTGCGTACCTCAAGGATGCGCATGACGCGGTCAGCCGCTTCGCAGCGCTCCTTGACGACCGTCGCCAGCGCGCGCTGCTTCTGACGCAAGAGTGGGCGGCATGGCGGCGGCTGAATCTCTACGAGCTCTATCGTGTCGTTCACACAGACAGCAACGATTAGATCCTGGTGTTGGTGACCACTCCGTACAAAGATCGTAACGCAACTGATGGATCGGCGCGTTTCGTTGGCAATCTCCGTCTGCAGCACGTGAATCAGGTGCTCGACCTTGCGCCGCTGGCGCTCAATCACGGCAGCCTGTTGCTGCATCTCCTCGCCACGCCCCCTCACTCTATGCATTGATCGTCACAGACATCAACAGGACTGCTTAGCTCGCACTCGTAGATAATTGAGGAGCTGGAGGCAATTGAACCTGCCACTGCGATACCGTCGGTGTGCTTTCTTCGATGTTGGGGACGAGCGGTCGAAGTGATACGATTGTAGGTCGTCGAGCGCGCAGTGTCGCTTCCTTGCTAGCGTCGTCTACGAGACACACGCCAACATGCTAACTTTCGGGGCAGGAGTAGTGATACACTTTGTGCACCAACGTACCGCAGCGAAGAATACTTCTCGGTCCGCAGCCAGCGCCTGCTCCTGCTTGAAGAACTCGCGGTCTTCGATTTCAACGCCAGGCGGAGGTGGAATGTAGTAGTATCGCTGTGAATCACTCGACGGTGAAGAGGAACTGCTGGTCGCACCACCAATGCAACTCGCAGCACTGAACGTGTCCTTCATGAAGCGGCACGAGTCACGTCGGATGTTGGTGAGAAGCGTATGTAGTACATCCAACAGTGACGTTGGTGTCCGATCGGATGGTGAGAGAGCGATGCTTGCGTCTGGCAGTGGCAAACTCGGCGTGGACACACTGGACACGGCCGATCGACTCGATGTGTGGCTCGGAATCGGCGGAAGCCGTTGCGCGCTGATCACGGAGCGCGCCGTCCGCCCTGTGCTCTGAGGTTTCAGGGCGCAGGAGCCGTCACCAGACGCTAATGACCCCCAGAACACGCCGAAGCCAGGGTCCGACGCATCCGTGACAGGAATCGCCGTCTCCATTCCTCTTGTAGACGGCATGGGCGACGCATCCACAGTCATGCTCACAGTCAAATATACCCCGTGTCCCACGTCCGCCTCAGTCGCTCTATTAATATTTATACGGCGCAGGCTGCCTTTTACCGGGGCCAAAGCGCAAACATGCTCGTCTTGCCCTCGCGCGCGACCCGCTCGGCCTCCAGCCCGACGGCGTCGCACGTCTGCAGGAAGTCGTCGAGCGCCGAGTCGTCTCCGCGGGACTCGTGCGCCAGCAGCGCGAGCGACTCGGCATGGCTCAGCTCGCGGATGCTGCGCGCGAGGCTGCGCCACGAGTCGGCGCCGTAGATGGGGTTGATGCAGTCCGACACGAGCACGTAGTCGAACTGGGCGCGCGGCAGCCCTGCGCCCTGCGCGCTGGACCCCCAGACGAACTCGCGCACGCATAGCCGGCGGTATTCGCCCTCGTCCACCGCGTTGGCCTGCACGTTGCGCTCCAGCAGCTCGACGGCCTCGTGCTGGTCGGTCATGACCACGTCGGCGCCCAGCGCCGCCGCCACGAGCCCCACGAGCCCGCAGCCCGCACCGAGCTCTACGGCCGTCGCGCCATCCCGGAACGGCTTCAGCTGCAGCCCGCGACGCTGCTGGACGTCGGCAACCGCAGCTGCGACGGCCTGGTGGTCGGTGGTGGTGAGAGAGCACGGGGAAAAGGAGGAGGCGCGTGCGGCGACAGCCACGAGCCGCTGCGAGAGGAAGCGGCTGGCGGCCCACACGGTGGACGCGGTCCAGGCGTCCGCGAAGATAGGTGCAAGCTCGTCGCTCGCCAGCGATTCGGACAGCGCGAACGCGCGCCCCGCCACCTCGATGTGCCGCTGTAGCGCCATGAACGAAAGTATCGGAGGAGGAACGGATTGATCGGTCGATGGGCTTCGCTAGTGTCGGAAGTAATTGATTGGCATGGGCGGAAAACGTCATGTACTGGTTTAAATGAGCAAAATGTTACGATGGACTTTACAAAGTTCTCTCTCAGCAATGTGACAACATCTACTTTAACACATATAAGTAGTCTGTGCAGTTCATGGAAACAAATGATGGACGACGTGTTGCTCGCCGCTTTGCAGCCATCTTACGGACGCGCTGACAAGTTGAGGAGGGCGGCGTCTATGCACTTCGGTGAGTGTGCGCACGTAGTACGTCGCACCCCTCGGTCTTTTATCGTAGAGCCAACGGTAGGGTGTGGTTTTGGGGCGGATTTCTTGACGCTGGCTAGGCACTGCCCGTGCGTGGCTCGCGAGCGGGCAATAATCGCGTGGCTACTGTCACCCTCCCCGGGTTTCGCGTCATCCGCGCCCTCGATCATCGGTGCGAGCGCACGCTCATCTATCTCGAATGATATCGCTCCACGGACCGATCGTCGACGGGTTGAGGGCGCGCCCATGGTTGTGTGGTGGCAGCCAACCACGGAGGTGGAACAGGGCCACATGGGCGCGAGCCTATCGCTAGCAATCCATCCGCGGGGATGCGTTTACGGTGGAGACCATTTGCTGCTGCTGTCGGCGAGTGGACAGTCGAAAGCAGTAGGATATGCTGTGAGTCTATGTCTGATAGCGGTACGCTCGAATCTCAATACTGGATCCAAGTAGTTCATGATTTTCTTCAATGTACTGCTTGCTGTTAAACTGTCACTTGTCCATGATTGCGAGGTAAAATATCAAAAATACATCAAAAACTATTGCGTCTGCTCGAATCTGGTTCCGACCACTGCAATTTTCAGCAGAAGAGCTTGATTGAAAGGTCAAAGGCAACATAATGCTCTCGAATGAACTGTACGGCGGAAAAATATGTCAGTACAATCATCTCCTTGTTGTGATTTCTTCATCTATAATTCTCCATTGGTTTGTAGTTTCTGAAATTAGTTTGATTAATCATGAAAAATACAATAATTAGCGTAAAGTTTGATTATTTGTGAAATTTTACGATTTAAATTCCTTACATAAAAAGACTCGATGATATAGAATTCCAATCCAATTTGTGAATAATACGTTAATTGGGCTTGAATTTCGCTATGTACTAGGATACAGCGGATCCTAGACATGCATCATGACATCAGGGGCGCATATGCAGACGCAGCGAAGTACCTCTGAATTATATACATGTGTTATAGTGTATCGACCGGATATTCCATAAATTTAGCGACAATGACCGCTTTTATATCCTATCAATAAACCCGACAAAATGCTGTGCTCTTTTGTAGGGACATTCGTAAAAGAGTGACCATGACATTAACCAGCTGCTGTGCCCCCACGTCTGATCTCTCTACTTTTGGCTCGGTGGAGAGAGGATAGGGTGATCCGTTGCACTACAAAAAAAAAAAAAAAAAAAAAAAAAAAAAAAAAA